>CM047816.1:67471522-67633456 GCA_026214975.1 Gentiana macrophylla | reverse complement strand
AAATTACGAAAAATGCCCTTCATACCTAGCGATCACGGGACAACGTCTAGCAACACAATCGTGACCCCCAATCACGGAAGGAGTCAAATGCAATGACTACTACCTTTCATGTGAAAGCGATTCACGATGTAAATTACAATCCTACGCAGTAATAATATCAATATGATCGTATCTCGAAAGTGTCAATACATTAACGATTGTATCTTATAATCGGATATCATGCTCTCTCGGAATAACACACTTACCCCCACTTTGCAAACATTCACGAGAGCTAGACATTCCTTATAAGAAGGCCATTTTGGATATTCAATCCCAATCATAGGATACACGATTCCCGGATGAACTAACATGTATACTCCGCATGCTCAAAGATCACCACCCAATCACTACCGCATGATTGCCCCGTGGATAGGGGAAATCTCAATAATGTCAAAGCATGACAATCCACACCATGATGCCATGAAGACTCGGTCTTGGGATAATTACACAATCGCTACATAGTGGCGACACTTAATGTAAGTGGGTCGATCCTAACGTATATATTCTCTAATACACTTCCACGCATGCGGTCAAAGTGTCTTTACACTTTGATAGATATCGAGATCTATCCTCGCCCTTAAAGGCGAAGACATCTAATACGTGCTAGCCTGCTTGTACTATCAATGCCCTGCTTAATAGTACATCACGCTAGAGAGACATTTAAGTATCAAACTTATTAAAGTGATTAGAGATCTCATCAACCATAATTGCCTATCATGGTTCCTCCATCATAGTTTAATACTAAGGACGTTATCATATAAGAATTCACAGTTGGTTCTTAAAAAAACAATATATATGACAATAGAAAAGCCATTTAATATATGTATAAACATAAAGAAATAGTAGAAATGATCCGACCGGTCGGATCCGGTCCAACCCGATTGGGTTTAAGACACTATTTCAACAATCTCTCTTGGCCTAAAACCAATCACTCGCACACACAAGACCAAGTTGAAACACAAGAATCTCATGTAATACTCGCAACCAACCTTAGCCGTAAGCGGATCGCTATCCGTGGGACTCGCACTATCTTCATATCATGCTCCAAATGACCAAGTCAAAGGAACCGCTCAACACACACATGAATCTCCGACGAGACCTGGTCCTTGCTTTAAGCAATGAATCCACTTACTATATCACCTATAGAAAAGGTGGAAGAACCGCACAAGTTCATGAATGAACCTTGTGATCCATGTACTCCTCCCATCGCGCCTCCAAGGCACTCACATGTGTTTTGGCCTAGTTGTAGAATTTACTAAAGACCCATAGCTAAGAACATTTCCAAATCATTGTATCACTTAATCAAAGTGATCAGAACTCCAATCATCTCCCACTCGCCTTTACAAGACTCAGATATAATGCCTGTACATCTATGTTCATTTATTTCCAAGTTTCAATAAACTAGGAACTCTTCCTTAACTTGTTTAAGGATATTCTAAACATTCACCAAATTTACTTTCATACTTGCTCATGACTCTTCAAGGACTATGAACATCTCGGCATTACTTTTATGATGGTTCCTAACGTAGTAGCAAAGAAACCTTCCATAAGCATCATCTTTCACCTTATCTTTTAGGACTAACATCCTAACATAAATAGATCTTGAGAACACCGCTGAAGTATCTCATGTCGCGATCTATCTTTGAACTCCTTTAGCATCACATCTATATAGGTAAAATATAAACCAACAGCAGTTAAATCTATCATTATAGATTCTTATTTCAAGAATAAGAACTGCTAATCCAAGTGCTTTTGTAAAGACCTTGAACTACCAAACATTAATTGACCGTGACATAGGGTGATAATTCCTGAGAGAGATATCCAATATCTTACTCAAAAATCCTAACACACTCCCACTATCCATCTTGCACATTGGACATATCCCTTCTTTTGACTAAATCAAACTCATTTGATTATCAAACAAAGAAACCGTCTAGAGAAACTTGTTTGAGTCCATAAATGGATCTCATGGGCTTGCATATCATGTTATCGTCTATGAACATCGAGTTGTCTGCCCAACGTCTTCAACACTATCATATAGCCATGATACGAAGTTATAACAAGCATAGTCTGAATAGAACTGGGCTCAGCTGGCAGCATAAAGATAATTACAAGGTTTACACCCCGTACCCTTCAACCGTCACTATAGCCTTATGGTAATCATATTACCATCCATGTCAGCCTTTCAGGGACATTGCCTCTAGGGAAGACAGACTAGGTTCACAACCAGGTTGTCACTAATGGAATCTAATTCACATATTATGGCTCCTGGCCATATCTCTCAATCTTGCCTTTCAAACATTCCTTCCTAAGTCACGAGATATTCATTCTTCAAAATGAACATACCAGCAGCCTTTTCAGGCCTGAGGTTATCTACTGACTTACAGAACTTTTGTGTGCACTGAGCAGTGTTCTACACCTCATCACTATGTGGCGTATGCTCACGTTCCTATGGTTGAATATCTCCTTGTGTTTCTCAAACTACTTTTGAGATCTAATTTACTCCCACTATTTCTTTTGGAAGAAACACTTCCTCTAGAAACGACATGTTTGGAGACAAACACCTTTTGCTCAGCTGGACAAGTAAATAATATCTAGCGTACTTGCTAAGATATTCCACAAAGTTGCATATGTCGTACTAGTGATGTGAGTCAACTAGTTGATGCATTTCACGATGTTTTTCCCCATTTCTCATGAATTTATTGATGTTCTCGTATTAATTTGAGTCATTAGTTGCTTAGTTTCACCAAATGTGTAGATAGTAATTATTATATAAAATGTCATATTTTGATAGTTTTGTACCGGTTATAGTAACCGAGTGTCGAGAGTCGAGTTTACGCTTGGTATTTTTGTATTGTATTTCAGGATTATAGGTTAACCAAGACACCAAGTGACGCCACGTGTTGAGCTTAGCACGTCTTTTGAGGGCTAGAGAGTGTCTTTGAAGCTAACAAGTCAAATGGATCATTTGTCCCAGTGTGTTTCTACCGTAGCCTATATTCAACATGACAATTGACCCAACTTAGAGGCATTTTCTGGAGATGACTTATTCATGATAGTTGTAGATAAAGAAACGTTCTTTCCATTGCAGTTTGAATCATATCAATCGAGCTCTACAACTCAAGTTATGGCGATATTATTGAGTCTCTTTGGCGCGCGCCCGAACGCCATTTGTAGCCATTCGAGAGTTTCGGACTTTTAATGGCGCTACGCGGACCTTTAAATGACGCATGCCAAAGCGTCGGGAAAAGTGATTTTCAGCTAGATAAACCCTTTTGGATCGAATTTATCAAATATTCCACCCCAACGTCATCTTCTCCAAATTTCCTCTCCTTGAAGACACCTCCACCTCCCCAAGGCTCTCTAGCCGAACTTGTGGAGGATTCTACTCTTGATTTCATTGTAATATTAAGGGTTCCTAGTTCAATTTCTTCTACTTTGTTGGAGCCAAAATGCACTTGTGTATTGTATCAACTCCAATTGGGGTTTTGGAGCTTAAATGCTAGACATCAATTTGAGCCTTGCTATTGATTGGTAGCTCTTAATCGTTACTTTTATTCAAGTGTTCTTATGATTATGAATGTTAGTCTTGATATGTTAATGTCTCAGAGTTATGAGTGGCTGAAAGTTAAACTAGCCAAGATGATGTTGTAAATTAGGTATTCTCGTATGTTGATTGGGAATGATTGTTTGTGTTGTTAGTTTCAATTGTTGTGAACCTTTCCTACTTGCATTGTATTGTTTGCTTGCATTAGAGTAATTGACTAGTGTTAGCATTTACACGCTTAACGGATCTTGAAAGGAGATGTTAGTCGTGGGAAAAGGGCAGAGAACCGGAAGGTAAAATCGACCTTCGAGGCATTCGATTTCTTATTCGGGATAGTTGACATTGTCATTGCATTCACGTGCATATCATACCAATTCATTAGGTTTGGATACCTAGACCAATGAGGAGGTATAAGTAGTTTCACACACTGCGTATGAGGGGAACCACTTGCTTAGGAATGCACCGCTTTCACACTTTTGAACACCATTGGTTGGATGGAAGGAAATCATTCCTATGATACTATGAGAGATTTGCTAGTCTACACATTGTCTTGGTTAGGCCTTTTATCATTTTATCACCTTTTTAGTAGTAGAATCATAGATACAATTACCTTCTTGTTAATTTGCGACTTAGATCAAGATAATAATAGATTTTCGGTGTTCAACCTCAAAATCCTCGTGGATACGACCTTGACCACTAGACTAGACTACAATTGACTCGGTACACTTCCGGTAAGATTGGACATCTAGGAAAGTCTGATCAAGTTTTTGGCGTCGTTGCTGGGGATCGAACCCGGGTCACCCGCGTGACAGGCGGGAATATGCAATACGGGATTCCAAAGTAGTGCTTGTCAAGAATTTACCCGTCTTGCATTATTTCCTTTTTCTTTGAAGGGTCAAGCAAAGGAATGGCTTATGTCACTTCCCCACCATCACTTGCAATCATGGGATGATATACAAACTGAGTTTTGAAGCAATACTTTCCACCGGGTAGATATTTGGAGTTGAAGGTAATAGTAACTACTTTCAAGCAAGATTTAATTGAATCTTTGGACAATGCTTGGGACCGTTTTAAGAATCTTTTGAGGGTGTGTCCAAACCGCAATTATGCTTTGGACATGCAAGTCCAATTATTCTATATAGGCTTGCATAAATTTTCAAGAAAAAAATTGATTCGGCATGCCATGGATCACTTATGATGAGCACCGCCCAAGATGTTTATAAGGCTATTGAAAGAGTGACAAGAAATGAGAAATTGTGAGATCCCGGCCCAAGTGAAACAGAAGTTGCCATTGGGGATGAGCATAATTTGAATGAGGAAGAAATTTTGAGAGAAATGGCAGTAATAAATAAGAGGGTTGATGAATCACAAGAGGGGAAGAGAGAGTTAAAGCATGAAGCTAGTGATGATGTGCCATTGGGTGTTTTTCATATTGAAGAAGTATCAAACTCCGATGTATCTACACAAGAAGAAATGAGTTTAATGAGACAACATCAGGATTTGAACAACACTCAGACCAATGTTTTTGATCCATCTCCCATTTACCAACAAGTTCCTACTCAACAAGCCCATGTTCAACAAAGTTCTCAATCAACGGAAGATGTTTCTCAATGGAAAAATTTGATGGAAAATTTGATGTGAATTGTTGTTACTCAATCCGCCAACATGCAAACAATGATGACTTCTATTGGTATGATGTCTCAAGAGGTTGGTACTTTGAAGACATCTATGAGTGGGCACGATATGAGAATGAGAACGATGAAGGCATCAATAAGAGTTATTGAAGACTTATTGACTAGGGAAGGTGAGAGAAATAATAGTAGACCACCGGGTGGATTACCGAGCAACACCGAGAGGAACCCGAGAAGGGTAGATGCAATAATCACCCGGAGTGGAAGAATGTGTAGAGGGAATGAGGTTGAAAAAGACTTGGAAGATGAAGAGAAGGAGAAGGATTTGAGTGAAGAGGATGAAGAGATTGTTGATGGTAACTTGAAAAATGATGGCTATGTCGAGGTGGAGAAAGAAGAAGAAAAATGGATAAAGGTTCCAAGGCTATTGAAAAACCCGAGAGCTAGTGACTTAAGGACTTTATTCAATGAGCATGTTGGAGAAGAACAAGGCAAAGAAAGTGGTTCAGAGACTTCAACAAGCAAAATGGAGCACGCCGAAAGTGAGGTGGCGCGCGCCAATATCAAGCAGAAAAATTCTGGGCATGGCAAGGAGAAAATGGTGCAACCCGATGATGATTGGCATCCACCGGCAGCCCAATTTTTGAGAAGAGCTTCTACCACTTCATCAAGCGACAAAGGTAAGAGAGGTATGACTTTTATCCCTAAAGATTTTGATCTTGAGTCATTACCATATCCCCCTTAAGAGGAAATTAAAAAGAAGAAGTTGGATAAGAAGTATGCACATTTTCTTGACACTTTTCGGCACTTAAATATTAATATCCCTTTCATCGAAACACTCACTAATATGCCGGCGTATGGCAAGTTTCTTAAGGACATACTCTACAAAAAGGAACGTTTGGAAGAGTATGAGATGGTGTGTCTAAGTGAGGAGTGTTCCGCCGTTTTGCAACATAAGATTCCGCCGTTTTGCAACATAAGATTCCTCCTAAACTTAAGGACCCCGGGAGATTTACAATCCCATGTAAGATTGGGGGATTTTTCTTTAAGAGGGTGCTTTGTGATCTCAGTGCGAGCATAAACCTCATGTCCTACAATGATTTCATAAAACTTGGCATAAGCAAGCTTAAGCGTACGGAGATGACTCTCCAACTTGTAGATAGATCCATTAAACGTCCAAAGGGAGTCATTGAGGATGTACTAGTGAAAGTTGATAAATTTTACTTCCCCGTAGATTTTGTTGTTATGGATATGGAGGAAGGGTACACTACACCCCTTATCCTCGGTAGACCATTTTTAGCAATGGGGGAGGCCGTGATTGATGTTCGTAAGGGAGAGCTTAGTTTGGGAGTGAACGATGAGCGCGTTGTCTTCAACATCTACACTTCATTGAAATATCCACACTACACTAGAATCTTGTTCTTTTGTGGACACTTCGTGTCCCCTTGTTGTGGATTGTACTGACTCGCAGGTAGTTGAAGAATACGTGAGCAATAAAGCGAAGGCTCGCAAACCAAAAGCTCTAAAATCAAAGGAAAATGTCAAGAACCGTTGGGATTGGTGGCATTCGTCTATTGTATGTTGGAGACCAGTTTTGATGAAAAAGACGGATGCGGTGCATAAGAATGACCCACCACCGGTGCATTGGAGACCTAAGAAAGGCAAAGTCTAGTTATAGACTATAAATTTAGCAATCACTGGTACTATCTTTTTTATTATTCCTTAAGCATCATCTTCCGGTTGGCTTTTGTGCTTATTTGCAACATGCTTATGTGAGTAATTGTTAGTGGTATCCATGCACGATAATCTGTATAATTTCCACCATTGCTACCGTATAATCACGTCGAGCAAATGACGTTTGCTACCAAGAGGCAGCCCGTAAAAGTTAAGTATAATATTTTTTGCACTTTTGTGAGGCCCGGTGTGGCCAATGATCCTTTTGTGTCTACATTTTGGTTGATACTTTGCTAGTATTTGGGATTGCTTGCTCATTTCATTGGTTGTCTTTCATGTTCATGCCCACCCACCCACCCTTTTATAGCATCCCGATACTTGTTTTGACTAGTTTTGATTCCCTTTTGTTTCCCTAACTACTTTCTTACTACTCACATTACATTGAGGACAATGCCAGTTCGTAAGTGGGGAGTGAGAACGTAGTTAGTCCAACAATGGGTAATGTCATTAAATGTTTGAGAAACATTTAGCCTTGATTATTTTCAAGCAATTTAAAGTTGAACAAACCACCTTTTGTGAAAAGATTTGGTTTTACAATTGATAAAGTGAGTACCTCAATGAAGTGAGTAACCTTGATGAAATGTAAGTGCATTTTAATCGCGAATCTTTGTTTGTAGTGAGATTCTTTGAGTACGTATATTCCGATCTTTTGTTAACATGCAAACTTTTATGCAATCATGTAAGCATGCTTTCATAGCAACTAGAACTTAGGCTTGATATCCTTTAGAGGCGAAATAGAAAGGTGTTTGGAGTCGGAGTTAGGGATGACGGTTATGGCATTTCTTTGACTCGACCATAGCCAAATGGCCTTCCTGAACATATTTTCCACCTGTCCCAATCTCAGCCTTTATAGAGTGGTGAGACCCCACTCGAAACCAGCCATTCGTGATTAACCTCATTATATCCGACCCTTAGCCTAATTTCGGTCTACATTCATTTGGCATCCTGCAAGTTTAGCAAGTTTCTATGGATTGTGTGGTGATGACTTTGGAGTTAAGAGTTGGATGACATTGTTTGGCACAAAGTTGAGATGGTATCTTATCAAGTTCGGAGCCCATTGGTGTATATATGTTTCTTTAAAGTTCGAAAAAAAAAATCCAAAAAAAAATCCAAAAAAGTTCAAAAACAAATCAAATTAAGTTCAATAAAGTTGTAAATAAAGATACAATAAATGGTGAGTTTTGGAAGGCAATTTTGAAGAACAAGTTCAACAAGTCCAAGTAATGTAAGTTTGGGTGATAAATCAATTGAAATGGTACTTTATCTCTTATGTTTATTGTTGAGGAGACGTCTTTGGGAATTATGCGAGAGAGTTAGAGTTGCCAATTCAAAAATCATTGGAATTGAAGGTGTAGATTCTTTCTACCTTG
This sequence comes from Gentiana macrophylla, assembly GCA_026214975.1. NCBI lineage: Eukaryota > Viridiplantae > Streptophyta > Magnoliopsida > Gentianales > Gentianaceae > Gentiana > Gentiana macrophylla. The sequence goes on along the minus strand of CM047816.1, from coordinate 67,625,135 downwards.
CATTTGTTCTTTTTGATATATCCTTTCATCCCTTCGATTAGCCAATACCCGAGCCTAACGTTACAAGATATCAAGTCCTACCCGACCTATCTTCTTGACTCCGAATGCCTTGATTAGTGGAGATTGGTATCATTCTTAAGCCTATGGATTGCACCTAATAAGTCTTGCATGAATGATTTCATAATTGGTTGCTTGGTAAAAAAAATTGAGGAATATTCACACACATTCCACTACTTTCTGAGATTGCGGTTAACATGTGGTTATACATACGATTGGTTGCATCTTCTAGTTGAGATCTTACTTCTTGATGTTGTATGACCCTGTCTCTTTACTTGAGTTGTTTTGTCGCTTTATTTGCTCAAGGACGAGCAAAAGCTAAGTGGGGAGTTGTGATGTGAGTCAACTAGTTGATGCATTTCACGATGTTTTATCCCCATTTCTCATACATTTATTGATGTTCTCGTATCAATTTGAGTCATTAGTTGCTTAGTTTCACCCAAATGTGTAGATAGTAATTATTATATAAAATATCATATTTTGATAGTTTTGTACCGGTTATTGTAACTAGAGCGTCGTGTCGGGTTTACGTTTGGTATTTTTGTATTGTATTACAGGATTATAGGTTAACCATGACTCCGAGTGATGCCACGTGTTGAGCTTATCACCTCTTTTGAGGTCTAGGAGAGTGTGCCGGAAGCTAACAAGTCAAACGGATCATTTGTCCTGTGTGTTTCTACCGTAGCCTATCTTGAACGGATAATTGACCCAACTTAGAGGCGTTTTTCGGAGAGTATTTCTTCATGAGAGTTGTAGATAAAGAAACGATCTTTCTAACTCAATTTTAATCATATCAATTGGAGCTCTACAACTCAAGTTATGGCGATTTTACTGAGCTTCTGTGAAATCGGCGCACGCAACTTTTAGTAGCGCGCGCCAAACGTCACTGTAGCTATTTAGAGAGTTTCAGACTTTTAATGATGCACGCCAGACCTTTAAATGATGCACGCCAAAGCGTCAGGGAAGGTGATTTTCAGCCATATAAACCCCTTTTGGATCGAATTTATCAAATATTCCACCCCCAACTTCATCTTCTCCAAATTTCCTCTCCCTTGAAGACACCTCCACCTTTCCAAGGCTCTCCTAGCCGAATTTGTGGAAGATTATACTCTTGATTTCATTGTGATATTAAGGGTTCCTAGTTCAATTTCTTCTACTTTGTTGGAGCCAAAATACACTTGTGTATTGTATCAACTCCAATTGAGGTTTTGGAGCTTGAATGCTAGACATCAATTTTGAGCCCTTGCTTTTGATTGATAACTCTTAATCTTTACTTTGATTCAAGTGTTCTTATGATTATGAATGGTAATCTTGATATGTTAATGTTTGTAGTTATGAGTGGCTAGGTTAAACTAGCCAAGATGATGTTGTAGAATTAATTATTCTCGTATGTTGATTGGGAATGATTGTTTGTGTTGTTAGTTTCAATTGTTGTGAACCTTTTCCTACTTGCATTGTATTGTTTGCATGCATTAGAGTAATTGACTAGTGTTAGCATTTACACGTTTAACGGATACTAAAAGAAGATGTTAGTCGTGGGAAGAGGGTAGGAGAACCGGAAGGTAAAATCGACCTTTCGAGGCATTCAATTTCTTATCCGGGGATAGTTGACATTGTCATTGCATTCACGTGCATATCATACCAATTCATTAGGTTTAGGATACCTAGACCAATGGGGAGGTATATATTAGTTTCACACACTCGTATGAGGGGGAACTACTTGCTTAGGAATGCACCGTTTCATACTTTTGAACACCATTGGTTGGATGGAAGGAATTCATTCGCATGATACTATGAGAGATTTGCTAGTTTACACATTGTCTTGGTTAGACCTTTTATCATTTTATCACCTTTGTAGTAGTAGAATCATAGATACATTTACCTTCTTGTTACTTTGCGACTTAGTTCAAGGTAATAATAGATTTTCGGTGTTTAACCTCACAATCCTCGTGGATACGACCTTGACCACTAGACTAGACTACAATTGACCCGGTACATTGCCGGTAAGATTGGACATCTAGGAAAGTCTGATCAACTAGGCTCCAAGCCTTTCTGACTTTGCCTATGACAACTTCAAATCATCGGTTAAGATAGATTTGACATTATCCCCTTCCATATCTAATATGGAATTCATTCAACCTTTATTCTTTGGAACTCGGTTAAGTATAAGGGCACTATCCCGAAACGGGTAAGGGATACTTCATGATGGCTTGAGTCACACTTTATCATATAGTGTGTTGTTTCCATTTTAGGAACACAATCTAATTGCGTATTCCTAAAATGGTATCCTTTAAGGGGGAATCTTATTCCTTTCAGACAACTTCTGAAACACCCTTCAGGTATTAATTACTTCAATCCATTTGAAGATTAATTCCTAAGTAGCTCATCAATCTCATATTTGTACTAGCTTGAACTTTTCGGCTTTCCCGATTTTGCACTTCATCGAAGTACACTTGACTATTTCTAAAAATAGTCCAAGAGAGAGATAAACGATTATTTATAGTATAAATTTGTCATAACCCAACAAACATCAATATGTTTAGGCTTTTGACTACTTTCTAGATTTTATAACCTTTTCATAAAAGGGTATTTGAGTCCTCTTTGGATAAGATACGTATAACCCACATGATTCATAATCATATGGTTCAACATCGTCAGAAGGACGTTTGATCACACGCTTCCCTTCCATAGAGACTGTGTCAAGAACAACCATAAATCAAGGATAACAACCATATAAATGTTTAGTTGAGATTCTATCACTCATATCAACTATATGGTGACAATAATTTAGCATGTTAGATTCAATGACTTTTCAACCTTATCAGAATAACATTTATTCCTTACAATTGAATCCGTCCATTAAATCCTAACGTATAGCTGAAGACATGTTCTTCATAAGTACTGGAACATAATAACATTTATTTAGTTCCCATATCAGTTAACTGGATTTAGAATATGGTAAGTGTTACAACGTTCCAAATCTGTATTTAATCTTTCTAAATTAATCACACTCATAGGATATCATATATCCGAGAGTTGACTTGAGTTTATATAGATTTATCTCAACACTCTTGCCTAGAATAGAAACTTCAATAAGTTCTCTATTTAAGCACTTGCCCTAACTTACCTTTTAATCCTTTATGCACTCGTAAATATTTCTTAGTGTAGTCTTCATAAGACTTAAGAAAGATCATAAGAGCTATGTTTTTAATTTCCTTTCATAAAAAAATCTAAAGTTTATTAATAGTTTATTTAACCTTTTGAATCGTATTCAAAACATTGACTATTTAATTAACCTTTAAGCATTGAGTAAAGAATTAATTCAATACTTAAATATTACAATTTTGAAAACAACCTTTCCAAAATTCGATGCGGTCATTCTTATTCAAAGTTTGAATTAATTGACATCGTATGACAGAATTATCATATTGGATCGTATCCAATATATGATTAATTCATTGAAACTCATTTCAAGTGATTCAATCATATCATGAGCTTCCGTTTTTCATTAATAATTAAAGACTTGGAGTGCTGCATCAATTATGTAGTCTCTTTGTCTCAAACTACTATAACGGGGTTGCTCGTGTTATTGCTTATTTAAAAAGGATTAAAATTACTTAACCATATTTGAGAACGTTTCTCAAAAGGTAACAGTCATAATTTGGTTTTACTTATCGAGAATAAAAACATAAATATAAAGTTTGCTACAAACTACAACATAAAAATAAAGATAAAAGAGTGTGGTTGTTTCTATACGCAAAATCAAAAATGGTCTTTTGGTTTATGATTTGCTCCTACTAGTCAACTACTCCCAATTGACTTTCAAGAATCCTTTTAGAATTCTTTAGTGGACAAGATCCCATTAAACTACCGCGACCCCCTGCTTTGGCTGATGGGCCGAAAATAGTCTAATAGGTAGACAACTCTTTGTCAATCGTATCTTATACGACTCTTGTTGTTTGACTAGTAAACTCTTTGACAATTTTCATCTTATGAAATATTCAAACCCTAGCCTCTAAAATCCAAACGACCCGCTTTGGCTGGTGGCCGAGAGAATTCTCAGTCAAGTCATAACCCCAATATTCGAGAGATCTCATACGATCATATATCGATAATGACGATATACCCAAGGTAGGTCAACCCCCTGTTTTGACTGATAAGTTGGATCCAAACAAAGGGCTCTTCACCGTCATTATAATATGGGGAGGCAATTTCGACTTGATTATTTTGAGGTGGAAGTATTTATGTAAATTAATTCACTTAATTAATTTTAATTCGGTCTCATCAAATATATCTATCTCTATAGACATACATCCTACACATTCATCTAGATTGTGCCTAGTTATGCATCTATCGTATTATATAAAATAAATACAAGCACAAAATAAATAAATGCGTAAAGTAACCGGTATGATCATGGACTTTTCCTAGGTGCGGTTTTGGATACAAACTGACGAAACTGCAGGTCACAATCTAAAGGTAGCTGCAACCGCCAAAAGGATCTTTAATGCTCCATTCTCCAATTGGATCTTCATTTTCTTCTTTCTTTGGTCTTCATCTTCCGCTCCATTCTTGTTACATAAAAATAAATCATTCACATCTATCCTATTGGTCGAGTCCATGATCAATCGGGGTCCATATAATCATATAATATCTACACAATAACTAATCCATACAATAACATCTTATGAAAAAGATAAAATTAAAACTTAACAACTTGCGTCTTAATTAATCAATTAACGTTTAATCTATTAAATACTTTTATCCAATCAATTAACTAATTAACATTTAATTAATTAAATGATTTTAATCGAAATAAAATTAACGGTTAATTTTAAACGATTTTAATTTTAATTTTAAATTAATTAGAACTATTCTAAAATAAATCAAAATTAAAAATTAGTCCCATTTGTTTCTTTTTCTTTTGATTCATAATCAAAATGGATGTCTTTGGTTTCCTAAACCAAAAGGCCCTAGGCCTAGGCCTTTTTCAAAATCAAATATTTTGAAAATGGCCTAGTTCTATTCCAAACAAAATTTGGGATGACCTAGATTATTTAAAAGCAAATCATATTTACCAAATAATGCCATGTGGCATCCCAATGGTCCAAACTATTTGAACCATTAGTTGGTCACATAACATTAACTTAAACAAAAGAGGATTTATCAATCACAACTATGAACCATATTGAAAACAGAAAACACACAAAACAAAATTTGGAGATCAACCACCTTTGACGAGTTGACCAACGCCGCAAAGAGGTTTCCCCTCCTTTGCCAATGGGCCGAGCACCACCCGTCTCCCCAATTTTTTTTCGTGTATCGTTTTGCGAATAAAAAATATTCCATCTTATAATTACATGATTTAAACGATAAAATTAACTACACAAATTAACATGCATATTTCTTAATCTCGAAGCTCGCTCCGACACCACTGTTAGGAAATCTACGTGGGAACGCAGCGGAATTCAAAAATTTATTTCTTTTTAACAAGGATCGACTTTGTTTAAGCAATAAACAAATAAGCTAGTAGACGGTGATTACCTTGGTTGATCTAAAAGATCGACACTTTGACCGTCTAAGGAGAGTAGCGATGCACGGAGCCGCCCAAGCGTTTGGCCTCTACCGGTTATCAACACGAACAGCCCGCCGGAATCCCATCATGGATTGCTACTAGAAAAATACGGTTGATAGACCGGCCTTTTCGCTCTCTCAAATATCTCTCTAAGAAGCTCTCAATTTTTCATAAAAACTATTAGCTCTTGGAATTGTGATGTACAAAAGAGCTTGCCAAGCCTCCCTTAAATAGGGTGACCTGCGCCCCTAGCACTTCCCAATCTGATTGTGATTAGCTTCCTATTAGATTGAGGAGAAAGAAAACATTTTCCTAATAAAATAAGAAAAATCCATTTGATTGATTTATCTCATTAATATTTAATATCTTATATTAAATATATATTCCTAAGATATAATTGACAATATCTTATATTGAATATATCTTTATCTTATTACCATAAATCTATTTTTCTAAAATCAATTAATATCTAATATTAAAATTATAGTAATATTATTAATTAAATTGCAAAATTCAAATGTATTCAATGCATTTAAAAATGGCGTCCCCTTCCCCCACAAATTTGGGAATGAGATTTTCTTTAATTAATATAATACTATGATTAATTAATTCAAAAAATACATGTATATCATATATGTATATATTTTTGAAATATATGTATATATATACATATTTTAATTAATCAACATAATTAATATCTTGTATTATATTTATTCATAATAAATAAATATCACCATATTAATTTACCACTATAACCTTTATTGTATGAGATAAATTCTTTCCTTATTTTGTCATCAACTATAACCACATTTTAATCCGACTTGATGTTCATATGTGTGTGACCCGATAGGTTTCCGAATATGTTGGCAGTAGGCACAAAGTGAAAATTACGAAAATTCCCTTCATACGTAACGATCACGGGACACGTCTAGCAACACACCGTGACCCCCAATTATCGGAAGAGTCAAATGCAATGACTACTACCTTTCATGTGAAACAGTTATCGTGTAAATTACAATCCTACCGCAGTAATAATATCCATACGATCATATATCGAGTGTCAATACATTAACGATCGTATCTTATAATCTGGATATCATGCTCTTTCTCGGAATAACACACTTACTCCCACTTTGCAAAGATTCACGAGAGCTAGACATTCCTTATAAGAAGGTCATTTCGGATATTCAATCCTAATCATAGGATACGCGATTCCCGGGCGAACTAACATGTATACTCCGCATGCTTCAGTATCACACCCAATCACTACTGCATGATCGCGCCGTGGATAGAGGAAATCTCAATAGTGTCAAAGCATGACAATCCACATCGTGATGCCATGTAGACTTCGGTCTTAAGGATAATTACACAACTGTCACATAGTGCGACACTTAATGTAAGTGGGTCAGTCTAACGTATGCATTCTGTACTACACGTCCACCTACCAAGTGTCTCTACACTTCGATAGACGAGATCTATCCCTGCCCTTAAAGACAGAAGACATCTAATACGTGCTAGCCTATTTGTACTATCAATGCCCTGTTTAATAGTACATCAGCCTATAGACATTTAAGTATCAAACTTATTACAGTGATTAGAGATCTCATCAACTATAATCGTTTATCATGGTTCCTCTATCACAGTTTAATACTAAGGATGTTATCATATAACCAGTCACAATTGGTTCTTTAAAAAAAAAAATATGACAACAGAAAAGCCATTTAATATATGTATAAACATAAAGAAATAGTAGAAATGATGCGATCCGGTCGGATCCGGTCCAACCCGATTGGGTTTAGGACACTATTTCAACACCGTTTTCATAAATTAGCATGATGGAACGTAATTGAAGTGCTAGTTAGGACATAGTTAATCGATTTCTGGTACGCTACCATTATCGATGGTCGCCAGCAAGGTTCACGGTTTACGCCGGCAATCCCTAATACTTAATGCATGTGATGTTAATACAACCTAATGTAGGTTAACTGCACATTGACATTTGTTGTCTGATCAATGAGAAGTAAGAATCTGGAGAAGATAGTCAATCCTACTAAGGAAAGGCTAGGCTTTGAAATTAGACTATGCGTTATGGGCATACCGAACATCATACATGACCACAATTGGAATGTCTCATTATATGACTATGTTTGGAAAAACTTGCCACTTGACGGTCGAACTCAAGCATCGTGCCATGTGGGCTACTCGGTTCCTTAACTCTGACAAAAGTTGCCGCAGAGAAGAGTTTATTGGAACTAAATAGACTTGAGGAATTTTGGTTCCATGCGTATGAGAATGCAAGGATTTACAAGGAAAGGACTAAGAGGCTTCACGATTCGCACATTTAGGGTTGGCGATAATGTGTTGGTTTATAATTCTCGCCCCCGTCTCTTTCCAAGAAAGTTGAAATCGCATTGGTTTGGTCTATTTGTCGCGACGAAGGTTTTTAACTCGGGTGCATGCAAGGTGAAGCATATCGGCTCTGACAAGATTCAAGTAGTAAATGGCCATAGGCTAAAGCATTACTTAGAGCCGCATTACGATACCGAGTTGGAAGTCTTTATGTGAGACGATCCACTTTATAAGTGATGGAGTTTTTACAGTACATTCGAGTTGTCGACTATAAACTCAGATGTACTTCTTAAAACCTTTTTACACATTGTTTTTTTTCTATTGAGTCAAATAAAGTAGCGTGAAAACCAATAAGTTTTTTTTTCTTCATCTCATCATATCCATAGTCACTTGACAATGGATATACGAGGTTTATTAGTAACTGGTTGACACGTGATCTTGTTCTTACCAAGTTTTCATGTCTTGCTTTAGGACAACATGAAATAAAGTGGCTTAAACTATTTTTTTAGCATTCCTTTGGTATACTTAATTACCGCCACCTTATTTTATCTTGACCGACGCAACTTACTAACGTGATGCGAAGTTTCTTGTCACTATTGAGAATAAAAAGGCCTGAACAGACTTTAGCACGAAAGTAGCATCTATTAGTCTAAAAAATAACATCTCAATTTAGGTCATGAGTTAGTTTACTAACAGAAATACGATTGCAGCCTAAATCTGGGACATATGAAACATCTTTAAGCTCACAAAGTTTAGAAATCTGACAGATCCTGAGCCACAAACAAGGGAAGTAGAGCCATCAACACTCTTTATTTTGTGTTCAATTGTGTTGGTTTTATAATTTTCATGTAAATCTTTATTACTTGTCATATGAGCATATTCACATGAATATATGACACATGTGTTATTTATTTGATGAGAAGCTTTAAAAACATCGGAACACTTATTGGTTTGAGCCACGAAAGCAGAACCAACAATTGTAGCTTGTTGGTTCAAAAAGAAATTTAATGCCTTGAATTTTTCTTTCCTAAATTTTGGTGCACCTTCATTCTCCATAGTTCCGGTGATGTTTCCCTTAGGACTCTTTTTCATGTTTGGAAGGTTTTCAGTTGTCTGGGTTTGCCATGGATTTTCCAGGACTTATCCCTGGTATGACCAGTTGTCCTACAACGGTCACACCATAGCTTATCTTTACGAGTCTTGGTATTTTGGTTCCATTGAGATGGAGCTTTATGCTGGTTTTCCTAATTGGCTGAAGTTTCCCTCCTTTGACAAAAGGGCAAAATTCTCATGAAGAAGACCAGCTTCAGTATTCCCCTTAAGCATCAGATTTCTTTGATTTTCTCATGTTTCACATCATCCAGAACTAAGTTCAATCCCATTTGGACGAAAGCTTTTATTATAACCGAATAAAACAAATTTACAACACGGCCAAAGCCATACTACAACGCGACCTATAGCCGCACTAACAGCGCCAATTAAGGCTATCAAGACCAAACGTCTCCAAGAGACAGGCTTGATAAAAGGGATGAAGAAGCCAATAGAGGCGGAGAACTTCACCCCCACAATAAAAAGTAAAAACTAGGACAGACTGAACAAATACAAAAAAAGACAAAGAAAAACAAACAGTATTAACAACAAAAAGCCAGCAAAACTGAAACCATTAACCATGATGGACGCCACCGGGGTCCACCGCCACCGACCGCCGCCTCCGGGCGGAGAGAGGAGCCCGTAAGAGATGACTAACTCCTCCGTCAAAAGAACGACTACCATAACCGCCAATTAAGAGCCCGGAGCCTTAACGGAGTTATGTAAGCCACACAGCAATGGATTGCGCCACCATCCGGTAAGGAGACAGTTATGCCGCTCAATCACAGCTCCTAAAACGCCACCGCCACCATTGATCCGCCGCTTGGAGAAGACCACCACCGTCAGCACCAAAAACAACATGGAAACCGGCCATCACCGGAGAGAAGCTTCGCAATCGCCGGAGACATCGAATCGACACTCGCCCACAACGACCGGTGGCCGGAAAAGTGAGCGAAGACCACCAACCATGAGATCGGCGCCAAAGGAAACAGAAGAAAGAGAAAAACGAGGAAAGACACCGACAACAAACAAACTAAAAGCTAAAAAACAAGCCCACCTCCGCTAAACACCGGAGGGCGGCGGAGCTACACAAGGAGAAGCTTTCAGACGGGGGGCTATTTGAGAGAGAGAAGAAGAGAGAGAGGGCGGTTTGACAGTTTGACTTCCAAATGATATGGGGAGTAAAAGAGGGAAATGGGACCGAAAAGTGGGAACACTCGCTGGCTTGAAAAAAATGAAAAACAAAAAAGAAAAAGAAAAGAAAAGAAAAGGTAATACACAGAAATTGAAGGCGGGAAAGCATGGCGGGAGTAGTTAGTCGACTTTAGGGGCATTTTGTCTAACTGCTCTGGCATTAGCAGCACCCATAAAAAGGGCAAAATTAGGATTTTAGTCTTCTAAATTGGCCTATTTTGGATTTTAGTCCTGTTCCTGCTCCGGTGAGAAAAATAGTCCTCTAAGTTAGGTTTTTTTTGGGATTTTAGTTCTATCTGCCGGTTTATGCTGACTGGACACCGGAATCACCAAAAATAACTTATATGGACGCCACATCATATGCCATGTTGGATCTACGTGGCGATGGGTCCCACTTCTACCCCATTTACTAAAAATAAAAAGTTGATGCATGAAGGATTTGAAACGGCGACCTAATAGTAAACTATCAAGTACTTTGTCATCCTAGCTACAACTTTAATGTTTATACTATGACAAGATTTATTACTTATGCATAATATGGTTTCCTTTGGTTTAATTTTCCTTGTTAATTTGATGTAGTTCTTTTTTATAAAAAAAACCTATCTACGTCCCTAAATGTAAGTGGATTTAGAATTATCATATACATTAATAAAGTGATTAAATTTTTTTTGAAAAACAATGATTAATTTTTTTTTGAAACACAATGATTAAATATATTAGACTATAATGTTTGGTTCTCAAAAAAGACTATAGTGTTTGATATACAATTTGATTATCATTAATTGTAATAATTATGATATTAAAAAAGTTGACTGAATATATACAAATTAATAGTAAGATAAGAAAAAATTTATAATTATTACTATTCTAGTAATGTAAGGTCGACTTACATTAATAATAATAATAATATTAAGAATAATAGGTTATAAAAATAAAAAATTATGCAAGAGCTCTTATATATATATCATCTACAGTTAAATTAATTTTGTAAATAAGTTTATTTAAATTAGGCACATACAATGTTGGAAGAAATGTTATTGTGCATAAGTAATTAATTGTGTCATAATATACATATTGAAGCTATAGCTTGGATGGCAAAGTGCTTGGTATTTTACCACAAGATCGCTGGTTCGAATCCTTCTTTCTTCAACTTTTTATTTTTTTTAGTAAATGGAGGAGAAATGGGACCCACAATCCACATGTAGGATCCGACATGGCAGCCACGTCATCAATTTTAAAATATTCCGGTGTCCAGTCAGCAATATCCGACGGATAGGACTAAAATCCAAAAAAAAAGCCAACTTATTTTATTTTTTTTAGTAAATGGAGGAGAAATGGGACCCACAATCCACATGTAGGATCCGACATGGCGATACCACGTCATCAATTTTAAAATATTCCGCCTTGGTCAAGAATATCCGACTGGATAGGACTAAAATCCAAAAAAAAAGCCAACTTAGAGGACTATTTTCCTCACCGGAGCAGGACTAAAATCCAAAATAGGCCAACTTAGAGGACTAAAATTCTAATTTTGCCCATAAAAAGAGGCAAAGACTTGGTAATTATCCCACCTGAAATCAGCTGTTAAACAATTTGCATTATTTGTTGGTAGGTTTTATTGGCACCCTCATTTTTACTACTGCCACCCTTTAACCCTCGACACCACAAAAAATTACTTCGGCACCACGATTATTTTTAATGAACATAACATCGTTGGCACTGACGTTGCTATTGAAACCAAAATCAGTGACGCTGACGCCGTTCAAAACCAAAGTTAGCGACACCAACGTTTACGTTATAAAAAAATCACTACTTAATAACATCAGTCCATTGACGTAAATGTCACTACATAATAACTGACGTTCATATCGAAAAGGAAAATAATGTGGGTATAACTTTCCTAAAGAGGAATACTACGCTGGAGGACTAATTTTCCTCCAGAGGGATTTGAACCTGAGACCTTTTGGTTTCAGGACTTCAGCTCTAGCCTCTTGAGCTAAGCCTCATCGGCATAGAACCCCCTTTACTTGTTTTGTAAAACAGAGAATGCTTTTCTGATGTTCTTTTTTCCTGCAAATTATGTACCCTACCATTCAGCTTGTAAATCAATGAGAACTACAACACCATTCTCAAAATTAACGTGAAAAAAACTCCCAGCAAAATACTAACTACAGGTCCGTTACATCTATAAGCCTGTTAATTTTTATTAGCTATACTTTCTATATGCTATTCGTATACGGAGACAGGTTTATGGATGGACCCGTCTCATGCATACCAAGAAAAATTTGCACAGCTAGATATTGAAACCAGGCATAAAATAGTTGGAAAAAAAAAAAAAAAAAAAAAAAAAAAAAAAATACACATGTACAGGAGGAGGAAGGTATTAATTACTATAGCCATGATGATTTCTTCTGAAAAGAGAAGACACCCCAAGCCCAAGGGCATGCACTGTAGCATCACTTTTGCACAGGCAAAACTAGCTGGACATATCGTTGGGGATTCGAATGGCATCAGCAAACCGAAGAAAGAAACAATTTCCCTAAGAAAAAAAGATATATAACATCATTTTGCGACCATAACACTACTTTTGGAGGAAGGCCAGACGGTTTCTTGTTAGTGTTAACTTCTCTTCAGCTTCTTTTGCTTTCTCTTGAACCCCTCGAACGATTTCTTCTGGAGCTTTCTCCACAAACTGTAGACACAGGAGAAAGAAAAAGAAAAAACAAACTTCATTCTGTGTTGCTAACTAATACATTTCTTCCTACAATAACCGGCGTTTCATGCCAACTAAGAGTGTTGAAATCATGAGTCTGTACTTTAATGATTTTTCTCTCCCAAGTGTTTTCTTCTTGTAATTATGTCCTATATTAGTTGTTAATTAGGGGCTAAAGCTTATTGCTTCCTAATCTTTCCTCTAACGGCTAGTTTGCTAACTTTTCCCTTAGTGTTGTCTGTCAAAGCAAGCTTAACGGCTATAACTCCTATTGATTTTGTTTACATTAATAATATTGTTTTATCAAATATTCTTTATGTACCGAATTTGAGATGCAATCTAATTTCTGTCTGTTGAGAAATATGATGTATTTTATATTCCCTGACGTTTTATTACTATGTTTATTAGTAAGGGTAGATTAGTATTTTATCAACTCTTAGGGTTTTCATTAAATAATAGGGTTTGTCAGAACCTAGGGCTTAGCAAAAGGCGGTTCCTAAATTTAAGGAGTCTTACGCGTCTGTACTTGCCTATTTAAATAGGATGACTACTCAACTTTGTAATTATTGAATAACACAATAAAACAGAAGTTTTCCCTTTCCAAAATTCTACATGGTATCAGAGCATGGTTTACTGATCCAACCATGAGTTACAAAGTGGGGAATTGAAAAATTCCGCATTTGATTCCTCAACCAACTCCACCCTTGAATTAACTAGGATCAGGGGAAATCATCTTCTTGGAGGAGAGGGCAATTCAGGCACTTCGTATGTTCTCCTTACAACACAGAGACTCAATGGCAGAAACTATTTAGAATGGTCTCAGACCATCAAGTTAGCCATTGATGAAAAAGGAAAATCCGGCTATCCTTCAGGGAATACCCCAAAACCAGCAGCAACTGATCCCAAGGCTGTGACATAGAGATCAGAAAACTCCTGGCTTGGTAAATAAATTCCATGGAGCCAGCAATAGCCAGACCTCACATGTTCCTGCCTACAGCAAAGGACATATGGACAACAATGAAGGATATGTATTCTGCTTTAGAGAGTACATCACAAATTTATGAATTAAAAACGAAGATCTGGCCCTATAAATAGAAGAATACTGTAGAGATTCATGTCTTTTATTCTATATTTATGTGTTAGTAAATTATTGTAATAATAATGGTAAGACTGTCATTCTCCTTTATTTAAATTACCTAGGGTTGTGAGAGGCGGCAGCTCTAAGAGTTTGAATGTAGTAGAAGTCTATTTATAGAATGAAGTATTTACAGGAAGTTGTAATAGGGAGGAATCCTCCTTCCCTTAGTATAAATAAATGAGTCTGTAACCTCAATCATTCAATCAATAATAAAATCATTTCTTCCTGATTTCCATATTTTATTTCTCCACATGGTATCGGAGCGGGTCATATGATCAACGCATATCCATGTATCTACGTGCAGCCATGACTGGAAGCACAGCATCGACTGCATCATCTACTACCTCTGGATCATCCATACCACGAGATGATCAATCCACTGGAAATGATTCCAGCAATTCATCCTCCTCTATTTTGCTAACAACTCAGAGGCTCAATGGAAAAAATTATCTAGAATGGTCACAAACCATGACATTGGCCATTGATGGTAGAGGAAAATTAGGATACTTGACCGGAGAATGCGTCAAACCGGCTGCAGGAGATCCCAAATCCGCAACATGGAGATCTGAGGACTCAATGGTGAGAGCATGGCTGATCAACTCCATGGAGAAATTTGTAGCTAAACCTCACATGTTCCTGCCAACAGCCAAAGACATATGGAAGATGGTTAAAGATATGTATTCTGATCTAGAGAATACATCCCAAATCTATGAACTTAACACTAAAATCTGGGCGTGCAAGCAAGACAACAGAGAAGTCACTCTCTATTACACTGAATTGCAGGGATTATGGCAGGAATTGGATCTATCCTATGACAATTCCTGGGAATGTACTGGAGATGGAGTAAAGGCCCAGAAAAGAGAAGAAAATGAGAAGGGTTTATACCTTCTTGGCAGGTTTAGATCTGGAACTGGATGAGGTTAGGGGAAGGATACTAGGAAAATCTCCCCTACCTTCACTAAGTGAGGTCTTTGCTGAGGTTAGGAGGGAAGAATCCAGAAGGAGGGTGATGCACATGGGGCCCTCATCTGGAAATTCAGTCGGGACAGAAAGTTCTGCATTGGTGGCTAATAAAAATGATCAGAAGGGGTGGTGGAACAGGAAGCTCAGAGGCAAGGCAGGCTAATCAGGTATCATCTGATCAAGGTACCGGTTCTAGTACACAGCAGCTATTCTCTCAAGAACAACTTGATCAGTTGACCAAACTGATTCAAGCCCAAACCATTCAAAACAAAGGTGACTCTTCTTGTTCCTTAGTAGAAACAGGTACTTGTTCTTCCTTATCATTTCTTGGTGTCAACCAGTCCTCTTTTTGGGTCATTGACTCAGGAGCAACAGACCATATGACAAGCTATTCCCATCTTTTCTCAACTTATAAATCCTGTGCTGGAAATCAAAAGGTTAAGATAGCAGATGGATCTTTGTCTGCTATAGCAGGAAAAGGATCCATCACTATCTCTCCTACCTTAACTCTCCAGAATGTCCTACATGTACCATCTTTGTCCTGTAATCTTATGTGCACAAAAAAAACTCACTTGGATGCTAATCGTAATGTTGTGTTTTCACGTCAATAGGTGTAACTTTCGGGATACTCACAAGGGGATGGAGATTGGCAGTGCTAGGATGATGGGAGGCCTATATCTCTTTGAGGAAAAAGAATCTTGGAATAAGACAAATTCTGGAAATGTTTGTCTTCAGTCTACTTTTATTGATAGGAATAATATCATGTTGTGGCATTATAAACTTGGTTACCCTAGTTTTTTCTATTCAAAGAAACTGTTTCCATATTTTTTCATCAATAAAGATTCATCCTTGTTTAAATGTGAAATATGTGAATTATCTAAACACACTAGATCATCTTTCCCACCTCAACCTTACAAGCCAACAAAACCATTCACTATGATCCATAGTGACATTTGGGGGCCTGCAAGGAAGAATACACCACAAGGGAAAAGATGGTTCATTACTTTCATTGATGACCACACTAGGGTCTCTTGGGTTTATCTATTAAAACACAAATCAAGCTAAACAAGTTTTCACGAAATTTTATGAAATGATTTTAACACGCTTTCACTCTAAAATAGAAGTTTTCAGAAGTGATAATGGCACAGAATATTTCAATTCTATCCTTGGTCCTTTCTTCCTCAAACATGGCATTGTCCACCAAAGCTCCTGTCCTGACACACCCCAACAAAATGGGGTGGCAGAGAGGAAAAACAGACACATTCTAGAAATTGTTAGAAATGGTATGATAACCTCTAATGACCCTAAATATCTATGGGGAGGCGATTCTAATCGCCATATATTTGATCAACAGCTCCTCAAGGATTTTAAAGTACCAAACCCTCAATCACCAACTCAAAGCTTTTTACCCCAACACTAGGATAATTCAAGATCTATCCTCAAAGTTTTTGGGTGCCTTTGCTTCACACATATTCATCACCAAGGAAATTGGATCCCGTGAGCTAGAAAATGTGTGTTTGTAGGTATTCCCCAACACAAAAAGGGTATAAATGTTTTGATCCACAAACATAGAAAGTGTATGTCAGCAGTGATGTGTCATTTTTTGAAGGTCAAATGTTTTTCAAAACTCATGTTCAGGGGGAGAATTTTAAGGAACATGATTTTTCACAAGAAGAC
Organism: Gentiana macrophylla; assembly: GCA_026214975.1. NCBI lineage: Eukaryota > Viridiplantae > Streptophyta > Magnoliopsida > Gentianales > Gentianaceae > Gentiana > Gentiana macrophylla. Next base: position 67,608,380 of record CM047816.1, on the reverse strand, counting down.
CTTTCACAGTTTTTGACTAATGAACCTGACAACACTGATATTACTATCAAGATAGGGAATTAGGGGATCAGACTGCTGATAATCCCACTGAGGTGAATACACTTGATCAGGGGAATAAATCAACTAGTCCTAGTCCCAAGACTAGAATACAAAAATTTCCAGGAAAGACTTATTCCAGGAAAGGGTTACTACTCAAAGAGAAAGCTCCTCATCCAAGCACCGAGCAACCTCCCCCCGTAAGTGCAACTCCTGAAAAGAGCCTAGAGACAGGTAATGCTACAAATTCTTTATCATCTGATTCTGAATCTGACAGGCACATTCACTCAGAGTCACCATCCCAAGTTGTGTCTCGAACCACACGATCACTCGAACCATCTGATCTCCCAATTGCTCTTAGAAAACCTACAAGAGAATGTACCAAACATCCCTCTACCCTCCGGAAAGGTGTATGTCACCTATAACAAACTCTCCCACATATCAAGCCTTTACTACTAGCCTATCAAATATCCAAATCCCTAAACCATCCATGAAGCTTTCTCCCATCCGTAATGGAAAGTCATTGCGTGTATGAAGAAATTAGTGCCCTTGAAAAGAATGGCACTGGGAAGTTGCTAGCCTACCGCTGGGGAAGACCACAATGGGGTGTAGATGGATTTTCACCGTGAAAATACAATTCGAGATGGGTCCATACAGAGGTATAAAGCAAGGTTGGTGGCCAAAGGTACACTCAAACTTATGGGATAGATTATTCGTAAACTTTCTCACCAAAGAGCTAAGCTCAATCTGAGGATAATTTTGTCTATAGCTGTGAACTTGGATTGGCCATTGGAACAGCTGGATGTAAAAAATGCTTTCCTACATGGAAATCTAAAGGAAGAAGTTTACATTGATATGCCTCCTGGGTTTTCTGGCAAAGACAATGGTAAAGTATGCAAGCTGAAAAAAGCCCTATATGGGCTGAAACAAAGTCCAAGAGCATGGTTTGAGAGATTTATGAAATTCCTAAAGAAAGAAGGATTCAAGCAGGGTCAATCAGATCATACCTTATTCACCAAACGATCAGAAAATGGCAAGATGACAGTGCTGGTAGTCTATGTAGATGACATCATCCTCACAGAGAGGATGATATGACTCGAGACCAGATCTTACTAAAGAAGAGCTGGTCGAGAGAGTTTGAGATAAAAGAGCTAGGGAGTTTAAGATACTTCCTAGGAATGGAGGTTGCCAGATCAGACAAAGGATTGGTAGTATGTCAGAGAAAATACATACTAGATCTTCTTGAAGAAACAGGGATGGGTGATTGCAAACCAGCCAGCACTCCCATGGAACCCAACATCAAACTCTGGGAAAAGAAAGACCAAGTCCCTGTGGACACGGGAAAATATTAGAGGCTTGTAGGGAGATTGATATACATGGCCCATACAAGACCTGACATATCCTATGCAGTGGGTGTTGTAAGCCAATTCATGCATGCTCCTTGTGAACCACATATGGAAGCTGTGTTCAGAATACTGAGGTACTTAAAAGGAACGGTTGGTGAAGGTCTATGGTTCAGAAAAGACATTAGCAGGACCATTGAAGTGTACACAGATGATCTTGACTAGCAGGTCACCAAAAGAAGATCCACAACCGGGTATTGTAGCTATGTGCAGGGCAATCTAGTAACTTTGGAGAAGCAAAAACAAGGGGTAGTGTCTAGAGTGCTACTTGAATCAATTCAGGCCATGGCACTTGGGATATGTGAAGAATTATGGATTAAAAGAGTTCTAGAGGACTTATCAATGCCTCGTGAAACTACTATGAAGCTTTACTGTGACAATAAAGCTACCATTGATATTGCTAATGATCTTGTACAAAGATGACAGACCAAGCATATAGAGATTGACAGCATTTTATTAGAGAAAATCGGATGATGGAGTGATATGCATACCATTCACGCCCTCATTTCGACAAGTTGCGAGATGGGTTGACAAAAGCTTTGCTAAAGCCTGGATTTGATGGGTTTATAAGCAAGTTAAACATGTTGAATCTCCATGCTTAACTTGAGGGGTGTAAAGATTCATGTCTTTTATTCTATATTTATGTGTTAGTAAATTATTGTAATAATAAGGGTAAGATCTGTCATTCTCCTTTATTTAAATTACCTAGGGTTGTGAGGCGGCACTCTAAGAGTTTGAATGTAGTAAAGTCTATTTATAGAATGAAGTATTTACAGAAAGTTGTAATAGGGAGGAATCCTCCTTCCCTTAGTATAAATAAATGAGTCTGTAACCTCAATCATTCAATCAATAATAAAATCATTTCTTCCTAATTTCCATATTTTATTTCTCCACAAATACATAGGTCACCAAGTACTACAATGAAATGGGGAACTCTGGTAGGAATTAGATCTATCATATGATTTGTCTTGGAGCTGTCCAGATGATGGGATGAAAGAATGTATACCTTTCTGGCAGGACTGAGTAAGGAACTTGATGAGGTGAGGGGAAGAATCATGGGAATGAGTCCACTTCCACCTTTCAGAGAAGAGTTTTCAGAAGTAAGGAGAGAAATGTCTAGGAAAAGAATAATGTACGAGAGTGCCAGCCTTCAGAATGGAGACTTCTGCTTTTGTGGATAATAGAGTGATAATTAGAAAAATGGGAGGAAACATAAAGAATGTTGAGAACACTGTAAGAAACAGGGCCACACCAAAGAGACTTGCTGGGTTATACATGGGAAACCAGCTAACTAAAAACTAAATGGATCAAACAATGCACCAACAGATGGGAAGCAAGCTAACCAGGTGGTTTCTGATCAGGGCACTCATCATTCTGGACCTCTGCCATTCACTCAGGAGCAGATAGAGCAACTGACCAAGTTGCCAAGCCCAATCTAGCCAACCCTCCAATGACTCGTCATGTTCCCCAGTGGAAATAGGTAATTTCTTTATATCTTGTTTGGGAATTAATCATTTTGCCTATTGGGTAATAGACTTAGGGGCCACAGACCACATGTCACATTCATCTCATTTATTCAGCTCTTATGTATCTTGTGCCGGAAATCAAAAGGTCAAAATTGCAGATGAATCTTTCTCGACTATTGCTGGAAAAGGTACCGTTGTCATCTCACCAAACCTAACCCTAAAAAATGTTTTCATGTACCAAATTTGTCTTGCAATGTTTTATCAGTAGATAAAATTACTTCTGACAGTAAATGCCATATTTTGTTTTCTCATTGAAGGATGTACGTTTGAGATTCTCACTTGAGGAAGGAGATGAAGATAATTGCTAAGTTGGTGGGAAGTCTCTACATCTTTGATGAAGTTGAAGAATCTAGAATAAGGAAAAACTCGGAAGTTTATGTTTCGAGTCAAGTCTGTTGAGATTTGAGAAAAATAACATTTTGTTGTGGCATTCTAGATTAGGCCACCGTAGTTTTTCTTATTTAAAAAGAATGTTTCCAGCTTGTTTATTAATAAATATCATGGTTTATTGCGAAGGTGAAATTCGTGAATTGGCTAAACATACTAGAACTACCTTTCTAGCTCAACCTTACAAGCCAACTAAACCATTCACTATCATTCACAATGATGTTTGGGGCCTGCAAGGTTGAGTGCCTTGTTTGGGAAAACCTGGTTTGTCACCTTCGTTGATGACCATACCAGGTTACTTGGGTTTATTTTTAAAGTATAACTCGATGTGAACGTTGAAGAGTTCTATGATCTCGATAACAACACAATTTCACACTAAAATTGAGGTTTTTAGAAGTGATATGGTCATGTAATACTTTAACACTGTCCTTGGACTTTTTAAGAAACATGGCATGATACATTGAAGTTCTCGCCTGTGCACACCCCAACAAAATAGGGTGGCTAAGAGAAAGAACATGCACATCATAGAAGTTGTTAGATCCTTTGATGATTGCCTCAAATTCTCCAAAATATCAATGGGGAAGCAAAGTTGTTGATGTGTATCTTATTAATAGGTTACCATCCAGGATTTTATCTTTTCAAAGTCCTCAAACTGCTTGAAAACTTACTTTCCTAATACCGAATATTTCAAGATCTCCCTTGAAAGTGTTTGGATGCACAACCTTTGCACACATTTTGGACCAAGGAAAATTAGATCCTGTGTCAAGGACATGCATGTTTATTGGTCATGCATCAGCTCAAAAGGGTTACAAAGTTTTTGACCCTCAAACTAAAAAGGTTTTTATTAGCGAGAGATGTCCTTTCTTTCTTTGAAAACCATATGAATTTTAAGCCTCATGTTCGGGGAGAATAGAAAGGAACATGAGAGTGTGTCTGAATGTTAATTGATGTCCCAACCGAGTCTAGTGGAGTCGCTCAATGATATTAAATCTCAACATGATAGGGCAAGTGAAGACAATGATTCAAATTCACCTCCTGCAAGTGGAAAATGAATCAAGGGTCACCCTAAAACTAGGATTCGTAACTTCCCAGGGAAAACTTATGCCAGAAAAACTACTTTCATCAAAGATAAGGCAACTCACACGTAACCTAGCACCGTCCGGGATCCTTAACCGGATGTCCGAATCATAATTGATGTCCCAACCGAGTCTGGGGAGTCGCTCAATGATATTAATTCTCAACATGATAGGGCAAGTGAGGACACCGATTCAAATTCACCTACTGTAAGGGAAAATGAATCAGCGGCAATCCCAAAACTAGGATTCGAACTTTCCAGAGAAAACTTATGCCAGAAGACTTCTTTCATCAAAGATAAGGAACTCACACGAACCTAGCACTGCCCAAGATCCTCACTGTGGTGAAGATCAGAAATGAATTCTCAAATAGGTGAGCAATCTAATTTTTCAAAATCCTCCAATTCTAATGAACCTAATTCTCCCAAACATTCCATTCTTGATGATCCACTCCTTGATGTCCCAATCGCTATCGAAAACTTCCTGAGAATGCACAAAACATCCTCTACCCTTTTAGAAAATACATCTCCTATGTCAAACTTTCACCAAAATACCAAGTCTTCATATCCAACATGCCAAATACACAGAGATACTAAGAATATTCAGAAGCTCTACTATCACCGAGTGGAAGGCGTGAGCTTTATGAAGAGATATGCTCTAAAAAAGAACCACACTTGGGAAGTTGTAGAAATTCCTGAGGATAAGACATGAGTGGGGTGTAGATGGGTTTTCACCGTGAAATATAATTCAGATGGTTGAATAGAGAGATATAAAGCTAGATTGGTTGCAAAGGGGTATACAAAGACATATGGACTGGACTATTCAGAAACCTTCTCATGTAGCAAAACTCATTATAGTAAGGATTCTGGTGTCAGTGGCAGTAAATTCGGTTTGGCCACTTGAGCAGTTGGATGTTAATAATGCATTCCTCCATGGGAATTTCAAGGAGGTTTACATGGAGTTTCCTCTAGGTTTTTCTAGTAGATCAACTGGGAAAATATGTAAACTGAAAGTCTTATATGGAATCAAGCAGAGTCCTCCTAGGGCATGGTTTGAAAGATTCACAAGTTTTCTGAAGGAGGGGTTCAAGCAGAGACTGTCTGATCATACCCTAATTATTAAAAGATAGACATCTGGAAAACTGATCATACTGGTAGTTGTAAGATTTATATAAAAGAAATCATCCTTTATTTTATTAATCTGAGGATTTAGTAATGGACTAATTCCTTTATATACATACAGGCACTAGAGTTAGATAAGAACATGACTCATATCTTATCTTAACTCCTCCATAATTCAAACTCCTAACAAACAATTAATCTTCTAATCTTACTTGAAAAAAGCAACAAACTAACAAACACCTTAACAACTCAGGTGTTCCACGCAATGAGTAATAAATAGGAATAAAATAGATAATAACAATAAACAAACCAAATTGTCACTTTCCAACACTCCCCCACTCTCTCAAGTTGGTGCATGAATATCCTTCATCCCCAACTTGTCGACAAACTTTCTGAAGTCCGCTTTTACCAAAGCCTTAGTTAGGCCATCACCGTCTGCTTTTGGAGAAGGCAGAAATGGGATCCAGAGAATCCCTTCTTCCATCTTTTCTTTCACAAAGTGCCTATCAATATCCACATGCTTTGTCCTGTCATGCAGAATGGGGTCATTGACTATGTCAATTGCTCTCTTGTTATCACAGTACAACTTCATAGGTAAACTACACTGAACTTTCAGGTCTTGCAACACTCTTTTGACCCACATTTCTTCACATATGCCTTGAGCCATGGCTCTGAGTTCAGACTCTGAGCTACTCCTAGAAACCACATTCTATTTTTTGCTCCTCCAGGTGACTAGATTGCCCCAAACAAAGGTACAATACCCTGTCACAGACCTCATGTTCTTTACACAACTTCCCCAGTCAGCATCTGTGTAGGCTTCTATCCCTCTTTTATCTGTTTTCTGAAAGTGCAATCCCCTCCCTGGGGCATCCTTTAGAAACTTAAGTATTCTCTGGGCTGCATCAAGATGTTTTTGAGTTGGAGAATGCGATATCTTGGACGATGGAGCCGACAAAGATATGCAATGTCCGTCTCAGTGTGAGATAGATATATTAGTCTTCCCACCAGCCTTTGAAATCTTTCCTTTTTAACAGGAGCTTCTCCATCTTCTTCCCCTAGTTTTAAATTGAACTCCATTGGAGTCTTTGGCAAACTTTAAGCGCTGCATCATACCGGCTTCCTCCAGTGAGATCCAAAGTGTACTTTCTTTGGGACATCACCAATCCCTCTTTTGACCTTGCTACCCCCATTCCCAGAAAGTATCTCAAGGGATCCAAGTCCTTTATCTCAAACTCAGCTGCCAGTTGTTTCTTCACCCTAGTAGCTTCTACTATATCATCACCTGTTAATACCATATCATCCACATAGACTATGATAATGGTTATCTTACCTTGGACTGACTGTTTTACACAGAGTGTATGGTCAGAATGACCTTGAGTGAACCCAATCTTTTTCAACACCTGCATAAGCCGTTCAAACCAAGCCCTAGGGCTTTGTTTTAGTCCATATAAGGACTTTTCAGCCTGCACACCTTTCCTTTGAACTTGTCTTCAAAGCCTGGCGGTTTCTCCATGTAAATCTCCTCCTTTAAGTTGCCATGGAGGAAGGCATTCTTGACATCCAGTTGTGTCAAGGGCCAATCCAGATTTACTGCAACTGATAGGATAATCCGTATGGTGTTTAGCTTTGCAACAGGTGAGAATGTTTCATTGAAGTCAATCCCATGAGTTTGGGAAAACCCCTCAGCCACTAGTCTTGCTTTGTGCCTTTGTATAGAGCCATCAGTGTTATACTTCAATGTAAAAATCCACTTACACCCCACAGTTCTTCGGTCTTTAGGTAGTTCCACCATTTCCCAAGTCTGATTTTTTTTCCAAGGCTCTCATTTCTTCTAGGAAAACCCCCTTCCATTCAGGAACACTTAGAGCTTCTTGAATAGTTTTAGGAATTTGGGTGGTTTGGATGGCTGATATGAAGGCTTGGTATCTTTTGGATAGATGGTCATAGGAAATGTGATTGGACATAGGGTAAGCAGGTGTTTTATATTTGGCACATTTTCTAGGCTGTTTTCTCAGGGCAATAGCGATGCGGAAGTGCAACACTCAGAACATAAAGATAGAAATAGGAATCGCCCCCGACAGCTTTCGCCCTGGAACTACATTCTATTCTAACTTTTTTGCATCAGGGGGCTCTATTTCTGGTGGTGGTGGTTCTGATTTAGTGAGTGACTCACTGTCAGAGGATTCACCTTGAACAGATTTTTGTCCTAGAGGGACCCTATATGTCACTATGTATCATACAAAAAGGTGCTGATGGTTTATAGGGTTGAATAGGGTATGGCTTTCTGGTAGATTTTGCAAATTCACAGACTTCACAATTTAAAGAATCAACACTTTTATTGATAAATAACTGAGGGCATAAAGGTTTCATATAGGACAAACTAGGGTGTCCTAATATGGCATGCCAGAGAAGGACCATATTGTGATGCACACTTGAAACAGAATTACATTGAACATTTAAAACAGGAGAACTATCTAGGCAGAGTTCTTGGTCCAAAACATAGAGGCCTTCCACACTCCTAGATTTTCCAATCATCATCTTGGATTCCTTGTCCTGAAATAGGCATTTATCTTTAGAAAAAACAATAGTGCAGTCCCTGTCCAAGGTTAGTCTCTTAGTAGATAACAAGTTACAGGCAAGTTTAGGTACATGAAGGACATTTTTAAGTGTTAGATGTGAGGTAATGGGGATGGATCCCTTTCCTGCAATTGGAGTTAAGGATCCATCTGCCAACCTGATCTTCTGATTTCCAGAGAGAAGTATGTAAGTAGAGAAAATTTCAGTGATACTAGTCATGTGATCTGTGGCCCCTGAATCTATGACCCAGGAAACCACTTGTTTAGAGCTAAGGAGAGCTGCATTACCTGAGTCTACAAAGGAGCAGGTTGGTGTAGGGCTTGGTGTGGAGGGTTGGATCTTTAGGATTCTGTGCAAGTGCTCCAGTTGCTCCTGTGTGAAAGGTGCTATCCCAGCCTCAGATGAGACCTGGTGTGCCTTCCCCCCTTCTCCTTTCTGATTTGTTGCTCCCTTGTTCTTCCATGCTGGTTTCCCATGGATATCCCAGCAGGTTTCTTTGGTATGGCCCAATTTCCTGCAGTGTTCACATTTTGGCTTAGTCCTGCTGGGATTTTTCCCTTCATTTCTGTTCACTGCCAAAGCGGAGCCTTCACCACCAGTTGTGGTATGCCTCCCCATCACTTTTCTTCTGGCTTCCTCCCTCCTAACTTCAGAGAACACCTCTCTCAGAGGTGGGAGAGGCTGCCTTCCCAAAATCCTGCCCCTAACTTCATCCAATTCGGACTCCAATCCTGCCAGGAAAGAGAACTATTTCACTCTCCTCTCTTTTCTGGAATTTGGAACTATCAGCTGGGCACTCCCATGATTCACTATAGCACAGGGCTAGCTCTTGCCATAATGAAACCACTTCATTGTAGAAGTCGGTCACACACCTGTCATCCTGCTTGATTTTCCAGATCCTTGTTTTGAGTTCATAAATCTGGGACGAATTCTCCACATCAAAATAAATCTCCTTGATGGCATCCCACATGTCTTTCGTTGTGGGTAAGAACATGTGGGGTCTGGCTATGTTGGGTTCCATGGCATTGATCAGCCATGCCTTGACCAAAGAGTTTTCAGACTTCCACTGCTTTCGTTTTGGATCTCCTTCTTCGGGTGCCTTGGTTTCACCTGTTAGGTAACCAAGTTTGCCTCTTCCATCAATAGTTAATTGAACGGTTTCAGACCATTCTAAATAATTCTTCCCGTTCAGTTTACGGGAGGTGAGTAGCTGGGACGATGAGGCATGATTTGGGTTCTCATCATACCCAGCCACTCCTTCTGTACCGGAACCACCGGATACTGTACCGGAACCACCAGATACGACACCGGAGGAGGTGGCTGATCTCTCTCCGGCCATGGCTGCTGCTCTATAGTTCATTGTCGAACTGGATTTTGGATCATCCGCTCTGATACCATGTAAGATTTATATAAAAGAAATCATCCTTTATTTTATTAATCTGAGGAATTAGTAATGGACTAATTCCTTTATATACATACAGGCACTAGAGTTAGATAAGAACATGACTCCTATCTTATCTTAACTCCTCCATAATTCAAACTCCTAACAAACATTTAATCTTCTAATCTTATTTTAAAAAAGCAACAAACTAACAAACACCTTAACAACTCAGGTGTTCCACGCAATGAGTAATAAATAGGAAAAGATAATAAATAAGGATAAAATAGATAATAACAATAAACAGCCAGTTGTCACTTTCCAACAGTAGTATATGTGGATGACATCATCTTTACTTGGAACGACAGTGAGGGGATGTCCCAAATCAAGCAGAGATTGGCAACTGAGTTTGAAATCAAGGAGTTGGGGGCCTTGAGATCATACTTGTTAAAGCGTCGCTAAAGCGCAAGCGCCAATGCCACGCTTCAAAATAGCAGGTTAAGCGTCATCATTATTAAGCGTCTCTAAAAGCGTGAAAAGCGTCGCTTTTTGTCTAAAAAGCGTCGCGAAAAGCGCTAAAAATGTCGCGAAAAGAACTGACAGCATGTTTATTCTGTTTTTTTCCTTTCCTCTTTTTTTTGGTTCTGAGTAGTAGTCCTTAGCAAGGCCAATGTATTTTTTTATAAGCATGAAAGTAAAATTTGAAGTCTTTAATTAGTAAAAATTATTCAATATTATTGAATTAGTGTTAATTTGTTATTATGTTAAATTGTTAGTTACTTAGTTGTCTACCTAGTTAGTTACTTACTTGTCTCACAACAAGAAATTTAGTTACTTGGAATGTTGTTATGTTAAGTAATAACACTAAAATGTTATTAGTATATAGACTATGGATGACATCATTTGCTTTGTGGTTGTGGTTTAGTCATTTTGATGTTTTAATAGTTGATTTTAGTGTTTTATTAAAGTATTATATTGTTTTTATATGATTTATTAGTTTTTTTGGGTTAGTTTTTAATTAAAACATCATATTTTTTTGTTTTGCACGCTTAAATGAAAAAGCGCTTTTTTTACGCTTAATCGGCGCTTACGCTTTTCTTACTCCGGCGCTTCGCCGACGCTTTACGCTTTAACAAGTATGCTTGAGATATTTTTTGGGGATGGAGTTTGCTAGATTTGAAGATGGGATAGCAGTTTCACGGAGGACATGTGTTCTGGACCTATTGGAAGAGACTAAGATGATTTCTTCGCAAGCCGGCCAAGATCTAAATGGAAGCAAATCTAAAATCGTGGGAGAAAAGGATGAAGCTCCAGGTGGACAAGGGTAGATACCAGAGGCCGGTTGGGAGATCGATTTACTTGGCCCATGCTAGGCCAAATACGCTCTTTTGCAATGGGGTTGTCAACAATTTATGCATGCTCCCTGTGAGTCTCACTTAGAGAGGCGTATATAGAATTTTGAGGTATCCTAAAGGCACTATAAAAGAAGGCTTATGGTTCAAGAAGCATGCAACCGAGGAGTTGAGATTTATGCAGATGCAGATTGAGCAGGATCAGTAGAGAGAAGGTCAACCACTGGATATTGCAACTTTGTGCGGGGTAACTTGGTGACCTGGAGAAGCAAGAAGCAGGGAGTTGTGGCAAGAAGTACAGCTGAGACCGAGTATAAGGCCATGGCCAAACGTATATGTGAAGAATTGTGGATCAAGAGAGTGTTAGAAGACATTCAGATGCCAGTATCCCTGCCTATTAGGTTGTATTGTGACAACAAGGTTGCTATTGACATTGCAAATGATCCTGTCCAACATGACAGGACCAAACACAAAGAGGTGGATAGGCATTTCATTAAAGAAAAGACAGATGGTGTGGTGTGCATTCCTTTTTGCCCTTTGTCCAGCAGACAGTTGATGGTTTGACAAAACCCTTGGTGAAGATGGGATTTGACAAGTTTGTGAGCAAGTTGGGCATGTTGAATATCCATGCTCAACTTGAGGAGGAGTGTTGAGAAATACAATGTATTTTATATTCTGTGATGTTTTATTATTATGTTCATTAGTAAGGGTACAATAGTATTTTATATACTCTTAGGGTTTTCATTAAATAATAGGGTTTTTCAGAACCCAAGGCTTAGCAAAAGGCGGCACCAAAATTTAAGAAGTCTTATTGTACTTGCCTATTTAAGAAGTCTTATTGTACTCAAGAATTCTTTCATCCATTGAGTTGACTTTGCAACTAGTACATTTTGCATTGTGCACTAGGCTTCAAAGGACTCTATTTCTGAAAAAACAGAACAACAAATTCAAAAGAAAGATAAAACTTACTTTAGGAGATCCCAAACGAGCCATTAATCCTTCATATTCTGCTTCCATCTTAGACAAACGTCTGGAAAGGCGTTGTACTTCAGCAGAAATGTCCACCATGTCAGCAAGGGGTAGATAAGCCTCCAGATCCTCGCTGGCAACAATATGAACAGATCGGTTGGCCTCTCCTGAAAATAATTCACAGAAAACAAATACTTCATCATAATGCCTTTCCCAAAGCCAAAAATGAAGAGGATATTTTTTTTATACATAAATGAACTGCACCTTGGATGGAGTCTGTAAATCTGATGTTTTGCGAATCTAATCTAGAAAGAAGAGCTAAAATTTCCTTCTCTTGCTGCATTGTAAAACCAAGATGAACAGAGTTTCCTCTCAGACAAGTTCAGATCAAGAAATAATGAAAATCACATACACAATACAAAGTAATTCTGTGACATGTGCATATTATTCGGAACAAAGGCCACAGGTGGTGCTTGAAATTCATCAACAGTGAAAGATCTTTTTTTTCTATGGGTGCCTTTGGTATCTAGCAGATTACAGATAATCAGTGTACTGGCCTGGTACACATAATTAAAACAGAGTGATATCTTGGGCTAACTTTAGACTATCAAATGCGGAGGGTTACAGTTGATCAAGTCAATCTGAAGGGCTATTCTCATTTTTTTGGCCATTGTTTGGTTTCAAGGAAGGTGCTGAAGGATATGGATAGGATATCGGGTATTGTGGAAAAAAAAAAGTAGAGTCTAGGACACGTGGAGGGGGTTTTGTGGAAAAAATGGAGTCTAGCTGGAAGCATATGTGCTTTCTTATACAGCAGGTGGAGTCAAGGATATGTAGAGGGGGTTCTTTTGGTGATTGTTGAATTATTTAAGTTATTGTCCGTATATTATATTTGTATGTTAGTTTTTATTATCTTTGGGTTAGCAACTTAGCATAATCCATTTATTAGTTAGGTTAGTGTTGTCCTTTAATGTTTGTTAGTGTTGGGACAAGTTTATAGGTGCACTAAACCTCATGGTCCCACTGTCTGTTTGTACTGGTTTGTTAGGATTCTGCTGCTTTATATACTCCTACGTATATGCTGAATTCATTATCAAGAAATAATAGAATTCTTTCTTGCAAGCTTTATTCTTCTTGTTTTCTCTCATTCTTTACATAGTACCAGAGCTCATCTTGCTCTAATATACCGATCTTCTGAAAACGGCTTACAAAGCTGAAAACACTTCCGCTGAAAACTCTGTTCTGTCAAGTCTGCCATAAAACTCTCAAACCTAGTAATAGCTTTCATATATTAAAATTAATTATAATAGAATAGTAACGAAGTTTGTCAAAAGATCATCCTTCACACAACGAAGTTTGTCAAAAGATTACTGGCTCATTCATGTTTTCATAAAGAAAGAAATGTACTGAACAAAATAGAATAGTAACTTACAGAAATGTACTGGATGACTTCAGTATTGGCAACAATGGATGCCGATATCTTCTTAGCTGGCTCAACAGAGTATTCTGCTCGCACGTTTCTTATTGCTCTTGTCTGAAATAATACAGAAAATTACCATTGTTCATGTCCTAGATTGTTCTTTATGGGACTAGTGACAAACCCCACATCTTAAATTCAAAGTACTTTCACAATAAACTTACCAAGGCTTGCAACTTCTCAAACTTTTTAATAGACTCAGTATGTCTCGGAAGTGAAGTCAAGGGCCAAGGAGATCTTATAAGAGCTTCATTTCGAGCTGGTAACGCCTACGTATGAATACATAAAAGGGTCAAAAGCTGAAAAATATAACCTAGGGCTTGGGGAAAGCGCTACTAATTCCGACACCAACAGCATACTTAACACTAAAGGATAAGCCAAAAAAAAAAATTTATAGTCAATACATATATGAGATGCAGAAAGAAAGTAGTTTGACTTCCTAGCACAAGAATCTATTAAAAAGACCAAACACCACATACATACTTTAACATACGTTCAAGATACATCTTTTAATATTTCAAATAAGTTCAAGAAAATCCACATTGAGTCAACTAAACATACCGATTTCGAGACGCTGGAAACATACAGAGAAACACAACGAATAACGACAATGCCAGGTACGATATGTTTACGAATATATTGATTGATGAAGATTTGAATGAGAAGAAACTGATTAACTTATCGCATATACATTGAGAGAGATAGCATAGTATTTATACAGGTCGTAATCCTGACGGCTAGGAACCAAAATAAAAATAAATTTGGCTGAGGTGTTATGACCTTGTAAAGGCATATGTCATCAATTACTATAAAGAATTGTTTACAGCCCCTGACAACCACCATACTCTTTACGCCCTCCCAACTCCCTAAGATATCTACTGATCGAACTGTGAAGCTGGAAGTCCTTGTGGAAGAAGGAGAGATCAAGGCTGCCCTAATGTCCATGAAAGCTGGATCAGCACCAAGTCCTAATGGTTACACAGTAGAGTTTTACAAGGCAGCATGACCTGTGAATGTGACAGAATTTGTGCAATCTTAATTTTTTTCTTCAGAACAACTACATGTACTCCCCTCAATATAACACTGCTATATCACAAAGATGTCATGTGCTACAACAATGTAAGACTTCAGATATCATGTTGCAATGTACAATACTAGTGCATATCAAAGGTCACTACCAATAGACTAATTAATGTTTTTCCCTCATTAATATTTCTGATAGTCATTTATTATATTTTATCTTTTGTATTAATAATGGGTTTAATCCTATAAAGTAGTTGGCCGGTGATTTACTCTCTAGACCGTTGACAGCTTTAGGCGGCTTTGTAGGCTACAATTATTAGATGTTTGCACCCATTTTTTTCCAGCCTGTTGGACTCCTTCTTTCATGTATCTATTCTCCTTTCTTCTGTACATTTGAGAATATAAAATAGAGTTATTTTTCTCCTATTTTCTTTCTTTACTTTCAACAAAAGACAAAGAATTTGATGTCAAGGACCTTGGAAGTACTTTCTAGGAATGGAAGAAGAAGGGACAAATATCTCAACAATCACTTACGTACTTCTCATAACCTCTCACAAGAGTAACGAGTAAGCTCTCGAAAAGCTTACGAAGTTGTTGGAATTATGATTTCACAAATAAAGTATACGTTGGACTTGCTCAATGAATTTGGGATGTTAGGGAGCAAACCTCTTGACACCCCCCTGGAAGCTAATCGTAGGATTGGTAGCTTAGATGATCATAAAGATGTTGGCAAAGGCAATTATTAGAGGCTAACGGGTATGCTAATATATTTGGCACATACACAACCAAATATTTCATCTGTTGTTTGAGTGGCAAGTCAATTCATGAATGCATCAAAGAAGGGACATCTTGATGTAGCCCTCAAGATACTTAGGTATTTCAAGCATAGTCCAAAGACATGGGCGGTTCTTTAAGAGGAGGAAAGCTTACATTGGCTAGTTACACATATGTCGAATGGGCCGGGTCAGTCACAAATAAAAGATCAACCTTAGGCTGGTGTGCATTCCTTGGAGGTAATCTGATGGCAGAAGGAGTAACAAACTAGTTGTGGTGGCTAGAAATAGTGTTGAGGCAGAGTATAGGGCAGTGTCCCTTGAGATTTGTGAGTTAATATGTATTAAAAGAATCCTACATGAGTTGAAGATGATTCATGAAGGGCCACTGAAACTTTATTATGATAGCAAGGCAGCCCTCAACATTGCCAACAACTCCATTCAACATGATAGAACCAAACATGTTGAGGTTGATCGGCATTTCATAAAGGAGAAGCTTGACAATGGAGTTGTCTGCTAATCTAAGTTCCATCAAACATGGCAGATATCTTCACAAAGGGGCTTGCCAGAACTAATTTTTATTTCTTCAATGACAAGCTACGTTTGGGCAATATTTATTAACTTGCTTGAGGGGAGTGTAGAATTACCAACAATGGATTACATTTATTGCTGTTAGTCAGCCTGCCATTTTTAAGATATATGGCCATTTATGGTTGGTTATTTCTTCTGATTTGGTACACGTTTACTTCCTAATAAATGTGTAGACTATAACTTTTCTAGAATAGGTAATAGTAAATGGCGTTTATTGCCTTTGTAATCAAATACTGTTGATTGAAGGATTGAAGGTGATAATTTTGTACTTATACAGCCATTTTGCCTCCTCTGAAGAATAAGAAACATGGTTTCTCATACCTTTCAACTTACGCTTAGCTAGGGCTGCAAACACACGAGAAAGTAGAAGGAAAATAAATAAGGTAAAAAGAAATAAGCAGGTCTACTGTTTGGTTAAGGGAGAAAGAGCTTTAAAATAAGCATCGAATAGCATGCACGGGACAGTACTTCTCCTCTATGATTAAACTCCTACCTGCCAAAGCTCTTCCGTAACAAATGGCATAACTGGATGTAACATTTTCAGAATGTTTTCAAATACGTATAGGAGAACTGCCTGAGTCACATATGCATTTGAGTAAGTATCTGAATGATATAGGCGAGCTTTGCTAGCTTCGATATACCTGACAAAGAAACATAGAAAGACATAGAAAGTCATTAGAATATTCTCATAGGTGTTAAAGGATATTTATAATAACAGCTATAAGCTCTAGTATGATTGTACAGTCATATCTATTTCGTCTATGCAATCAATCTCACTTGAAAAAAAAAAAACACCACAACAGATTTTATAGAGCAAAGCAAGCAGTTCAAGGTTAAAGGTACAAAATGCAGTCAATAATAATGACATGGGTTCGTTAGCACATGGATTTATTTGAGTTAATTCTCATTCAATGAATGAATTTTCGTTGAAATGTTGTTTGAATTGCATCGGGATCCAAGGAGAAAAAAACAGACCTAAAACACCTTAACTACCAAGAATACCCTCACTATAAAAACACAACACAAAACATTACAGACTTCGATAACTTCTGAACACTCCCCCTCAAGTTGGTGCATAGATATTGCACAAGCCCAACTTGCAAGTAAACTTCTCGGAGTTTGTCCTTCCAAGGGCCGTAGTCAAGCCATTTGCTACTTGTTTGGCTGAAAGTAGGAATGGAAGGTAAATCTGACCACCTTCCAGGTTTTCTTTAAGAAATTGTTTGTCTATGTGCACATGCTTGGTTATGTCATGATGAACACATTTTGAAGTCCCCATGAGTAACACATTTTTTACATCTTACTGGTTCAAGGGCCAGTCTAATTGACTGCCACGGTCAGAATCACTCGGATAGTATTCATTTTTGCCACTGGGGAAAAAACTCAGCTTAATCCACCCCATATGCCTGATAAAATCCCTTGGCAACCAACCTAGATTTGTGTCTTTGGAAGGATACATCAACATTATACTTTGTAGCAAACACCCATTTACACCCCACAAACTTCCTCCCTTCTGGCAAGTTAACAACCTACAAAGTTTCACACTTCTTTCGAGCCCTTACTTCCTCCACAACTTCCTCCCACTCTCGACACCTAAGAGCATCTTGGATATTTTTGGGAGTGGTGGTCTCTGATATGGAAGATATAAGGGCTTCATAGGACTGGGACATGTGATTATAGCTGACATATTTGGCCATAGGATACAAGGGATGTTTGGTACACTCTCTAGGTGGTTTTCTGATTAGGAACATCAAGGAGAAATTTATCAGTAGATATTATAGGATTTTGTGATGATGCAGAAGGATTTGAAGAGGTAGATTCAGGAGGTTGATTACCTTCTTCATTAAAACCGTGAGGTTACAAGATCATTTTGGACCGGAGTTGGTTGGTCCAGCTAGTGAGAGCCCTCAGTGCCCTTTTTTTTTTTAAAACCCTTTTTCTGATAAAATTTGCCCTGAAAATTGGTAATTTCCTCTAGCCTATGACGATCATCTTCATGAACATTGTTCATGGGTCTGGATCATCAAGAGTAGTTTCAACATGTTCCTGTTGCTCAGATAAATTCTCTATGTTTTCATTAATTGAATCATCAGACTCTAGGTTAAGCCATTCAAACAAATTTTATTCCACCAAATTATACCTACTCTTAGTCTCCCCCTGAGTTTGTTTGGTTTCGAAAAATATGTCCTTTTCCAAAAAAAATGAAGTCCAGGGTAATGTACTCCCAGACTGTTTCGGCTTCTATTGAGGTTTCCCATGCAAACTCCAGCAGTTGTCTTTGGTGTGTCCAATCTTCTTGCAATAAATACACCTTATCTTCTGTTTGTCACCTTTCTTCCACGTTTCGGCTTTTCCAACGGCGAAGGCTGAATTCTAAGCTTCAGAGGGTTGAGTTTTCTGCATCACACGATTCCTAGCCTCCTCTCTCCGAACGTTAGAAAAAACATCTCTAAGTGAGGGCAGGGGCCTCCTTCCGAGAATTCTCCCTTTTAACTCATCCAACTCTTGATTCAACCCTGCCAGAAACGAGTAAACTTTCTTGCTTTCCTCTCACTTTCTGAATTGGACACTCTCACTGGGACAATCCCATGAGTCCTCATGGCAAAGCTCCTTCCATAAAGTAACTATATCATTGTAGTACATCGTCACATCTCGTCAATCTTGCTTTAAATTCCAAAGTCTGGTCTTCAAGTCATAAATCTGAGATGCATTCTCCAAGACTGAATACACCTCTTTTACTGCATTCCAGATTTCCTTAGTCATTGGTAGGAACGTATGAGGCCTGGCAATGGAAGGTTTCATCAAGTTGATAAGCCACGCCATTACCAAAGAGTTCTCCAATCCCATAGTTTGAAATTTGGGTCATCTGAGTCGGGCTGTGTGGAGTCACCAGATAAAAATCCTAGCTTTCCGTTGCCATCAATCGCCAATTTAACAGACTGGGCCCACTCCAGTCAATTATTTCCAGATCTTCATGTGAGGGGAGGTTGAACAGTGATAGGAGCTGTATGAGAGCCTGTATTATCCTTGTTTGAGACCTTCTTGCTAGAATTGGTCTTTACTGGAAACTTCTGAATCCTAGTTCAGGGACTAACCTCTGATTTACTTTCATCACTGGTTTGATCCAATGTTTGTGAATCAGCAGTGTTGTCCTCATTTCTCTCATGTTGATGAGAACTATCACTAGGTAGATTTCTAGACTCACCTACCCCTTCAAGTAAGATTTGTGAATGGACTCATGTTCACTGAAAATTTCCCCCTCAACATGAGTCTTGAAAAACATTTTATCTTCAAAATATGTGAAATCCTTCCTGCAAAAGTGTGCTAAGTCTCAGGGTCAAACAGTTTATACCCCTTTTGGGTGGGTGCATAGCCAATGAACACACATTTTTTGGACCTGGGATCCAACTTCCCTTGGTTCTGAACATGTGCAAAGGTTGTGCACCTAAACACTTTGAGTGGTAGGTCCTGAATTAGCCTGCTACTGGGGTAAAAGTTCCTAACTTACATAGGGGACTTTGAAATCCTATAACTCTAGAGAGAAGTCTGTTGATGAGGTAAATGGCAGTCAAAACAGCCTCTCCCCACAAATACTTTGGTGTTCTGAAGGTCACCATTAAGGACCTAACCACCTCAAGTATGTGTTTGTTCTTCCTTTCAGCCACCCCATTTTGTTGGGGTGTGTCTGGACAGGAACTCTAGTGGATCATGCCAGTTTTTAAGAAAAAAGACCCTAGTACAGAGTTGAAGTATTCTGTACCACTATCACTTCTGAAAATCTGAATTTTAGTTTGAAACTGGGCTAATGTTATAGATGTTCTAAAAAACTTGTTTAACATCAGACTTGTGTTTCAAGAGATACACCGATGAGACTCTAGTATGCTCATCAATGAATGTTACAAACCAACGTTTACCCAGCAAATTACTCGGCCTTGCAGGCCCTCAAACATCACTATGAATCATAGTGAAGGGTTTGATAGGCTTGTAGGGTTAAGGGTAAAAAGAGCTACGGGTATGTTTGGACAGTTCACATATCTCACACTGAAAAAATATGATCTTTATTATTGAATACAATTGGTAACAGTTATTTCAAATAACCAGGGCTGGGGTGGCCTAATCTATAGTGCCACAACATGATATTATTCTTATCAACATGAGAAGTTTGAAAACATAAGTTCCTAGAAAACACTTTATTCTTCAATTCTTCATCTTCCTCAAGGACATACAGCCCTCCCATAAGCTTAGCACTGCCAATCCCCTTCCCCATATGAATATCCCGAAATGCACAACCATCAACAGAGAAAGAGACAATACACTTAGAGCAGAGATTAATTTATTGACTGATATGAGGTTGCATGACAGATTTGGGTCATGGAAAACATTTTTAAGGGTTAGTTTTGGTGAGATAACAACAGTCCCTTTCCCAGCAATAGTGGAAAAAGTTCCATCTGCTATTCTCACCTTTTGATTTCCTGCACAAGGTACATAGGAAAAGAAAATTTGTGAACAATGGGTCATAAGAGCTGTGAGTCCAGAATCTATGACCCAATACTTAGACTGATTTACTCCAAGGAAAGAAAATAAAAAAGATGGATCACCTTTCTCAACAAGTGAGCATGAGGCATCACTTGAGGATTGGATCAAGGTTTGAGCCTGGAAAAGTTTGGTCAGTTGCTCCAATTGTTTCTGAGTAAATGTAGATGGTCTAGAGGGATTAACACCCTGATCGGAAGGTACCTAACTTGCTTGATTAACTGCTTCCCTTCGATGTGGTTCCCCGAATTCCTTGGCTTCCAATTTGCAGGATTGCCATGAATACCTGAGAATATTTCTCTAGTGTGCCCCTGTTTTTTGTAGTGGTTACACCACACCTATTGCTTCCTACACTTGTTCTCTCCTTTATTTACTGCCCGTGCTGAAGATTCTACCCCAGATGTCGGCCCTCTATACATTACCTTTTTCCTTGATTCCTCCCTTCTTACCACTGAGAGCACTTCTCTGAGCGAGGGTAGGAGATTTTTGCTGAAATTCTCCCCCTAACATCATCTAACTCTTGATTCAAACCAACAAGAAATGTGTACTCTCTCATTCTCTTCTTTCTTCTGGAATTTAACTCCATCACATAGGCAGTCCAAGAACTAGTTGTATGATAGATCAAGTTCTTGCCACAGACCTACCATTTCAATGTAGTAGGTAATGACATCCTTGTTCTCCTGTTTGCAAAACCATATTTTGGTCTTCAGCTCATAGATTTGGGAGGAACACTCCACTTATCTTTTGCATTGGGCAAAACATATGTGGTCTGGCAATTGCTGGCTCCATTGAATTGATCAGTCAAGCCATGACCATCGAGTTTTCTGATCTCCAGGTCACAGCCTCGGGATCACCTTCTGCTGATTTTGTGGCTTCCCCTGTGAGATAGCCTAATTTTTGCTTGCCATATATGGCTAATTTGATGGTCCGGGACCATTCTAAGGAAGTCTTTCCATTGAGTTTTTGGGTTGTTAGCAGTACACATGTGATACTTGAACTGCCTTCTCCTCTAAAGGATTGATCAGTCCTGTTCATAGTGGATTTAGGAGTGAAACTTGCTGAGGAATCAGAGGGCGTAATCCTCGATCCAGTCATCGCTGCTCGGAAAGGATTTAGGAGGGGAACTTGCTGAGGAATCAGAGGGTGTATTCCTCAATTCTCCAGTCATCGCTGCTCGAAAATTCATGGCTGATGTTGGATCAGTCAACCATGCTCTGATACCATGTAGAAAATTAAAGGGGGAAACTTTATGTTTATTGATAATTGAGTTATTACAAAATGAGAGCCCAAGACTCACTTAAATACTAAAAACAGACAGACAATCATTCCCTGAAAACAAGGAGCCGTCTTTCCTAAACCCTAGGTCAAGACAAACCCTAAAACTTTAATAATAGAGGAATTACCCTTCTACCCTTATTATAAATAAAACAAATAAATACTGAAATACTTAAATAACAACGCCAATCTTCAACAAGGTTTTATTTACAAAAGTGTGATAACAGAGATGTGGAAGCTTTCTCAGATGCAGATTGAGCAAAAAATCTTACTGATAGAAGGTCTACTTCAGGCTATGTATTTATGTTTGAGGTAACCTAGTTACATGGAGAAACAAAAAGCAAAATGTAGTTTTATAGGAGTAGTGCCGAAGCTGAATTAAGAGCACTAGTTTTGGGAATATGTGAAGGAATCTAAGCGGCTATGACTATTGACAAGAACTATGTCTATCATATATCATATGACTTTGAAAAGATTAACAACAGAGTAGTAGAATTGGTCTACATTCCTGCCACGATTAAGGGAGTAGACATCCTTACTAAAGCTTTGCCCAAAGTTAACTTTGACAGTCTCAATTCCAAGTTGTGTTTGTTTGATATCCACCACACAGCTTGAGGGGGAGTATTAAATATATAGAGTCAAAATTAGCTGGATAAGTTGTTTCATTTAATTCGCGTAGAAAAGATAGAGATACCGTGCTTGGTATTTTGTTTGTTTTTTTGTTTGTAGATAAGCGTTCCATATAGATAGGTTTATTATTGTCAAATCTTTTAGACAGGTTGTGAATTTCAAATGTAAGCCCTAGAGATAGAGATGATAGTTTCACATTTTTATTTATATTCTAATCCTGATCATTATCGAAATAAGATGAATCATTATCAACAATCTACAGAAAACAGCCATACCAATCAGCAAAATCGCCCCAAAAGAAATTATAAACTTCTCTTGCAACATCCCCAAAAAAAAGTTTGTCATAATTTGCAGTGACCATATCAATAAGCAAGTGAAGTTTTGATACCTGCATGTTGCAGAAATCAGTCAGAATCAGAGGAATTTATGCTCAGGAATATTCATGTATTAACGCCTCTTACCACCCAACGTTCAGTCAAAGGTAGCTTCAGCAAAGATTCCAGATTATCAAACTGAAAAAGGAAATAACAACTTTAAGGCGAGTACAGCCGAAAGCGCCAATCCAGAAGGTAACAAAAACAAGCAACTCAAAGGAAAAAGGAAAGAGCATTTTTCTAATTTCGTCCACTAGGCTAGTTACATGTACACCTTTTTTTTCTTTGGAGGAAGCATGCACACTATTTACACGCCTTTTTATACGACTATTCTTTTTTCAAATAACAAGCAACGATAGATGAATCAAGTAATCAATTTTCTGAACATTATATGAAGGGCATTACAAATCAAAATCACTAGGATTTGTTGCTTAAGAAGAGTCACATGGTACTGTGTGCTAGTTGAGGGAGGCACTCTATGACCTTAAACAGTCACCTCGAGTCTGGTTTGAAATATAGTCAAATTCAGTTAAAAAGTTTAGGTTAGAGCATTGCCACAGTTAAACAGTGACAAAAGTTTAGGTTAGAGCATTCGGTTTTTCGTCAACATAGTAATAATGGACATATTCTACATGTTTATGTTGATGATATTGTTATCATTGGAAATGATATGTAGGGATAGCTAAGCTGAAAAGGTTCCTTGGACTAGAGTTTGGGATATCTTCTTGGCATCGAGGTGGCACAATCTATGCAAGGCGTCTTCCAATCTCAAAGGAAGTATTGCATGATTTATTACAAGAAACAGGCATGTTTAAAGCAAAGCCCATTGTTACCCCTATAGACTGCAAATTGAAATTACTAAAACGAGGAAGGTGAGTCATTTGAATCACCAAGCAAATATAGACGACCGGTGGCCAAACTCAATTACCTGACTATTACCAGCTACCAGGCCGGACCTCTTGTATGCAATATGTATGAAGTCAAGTTTTAAACACTCCATGGATTCCTCATCGGAATGTGGTGGTTTGTGTCCTAAGATACTTGAGGCAAGCATCATGAAAAGGGCATTATATACACCGAATAGCGGACTTAATATTGAAGGTGTTACTAGTGTTGAATGGGCCATCCTTATACTTGCAGAAGATCAACAAGTGGGTATTGCACATTCCCAGAAGGTAACTTGATAACATGGAAGACTAAGAAACAAATTGTAGCTAGATAAGTGTTGAAGCTAAGTATACTACAATGGCTCATACTTTTTGCGAGTCGATATGGATCCAGCATTTTCTTAAGGAGATTGGGTTTGAAACTGCTACCCCTAAGCCTTTATATGTGACAAACAAGCTGCTCAACATATCGTTTCCAATCTAGGTTTCCACGTGAGTATAAAAAACATCAAAGGTGGACTGTCACTTTGTTGGAGAGAAGATCACTGCTGAAAACAATTGTACCCTATTCCTAAGATCAACACAGGAGTTGGAAGATGTCTTTAATAAAGCATTCAAGCGAAGCAAATTGAAATTTATACGTTCCAACTTGGGCTTGTATGACATTCATGCGCCATCTTGAGGAATAGTGTTATGAATAAAAAATTTGGCTAAGTCTAGAAGTCTTAGATGCCGTGTAAAAGGCTTAAAAACTATGACATTATCTCTTTTAATTATATGATAAGCTTAGTAGAGTATTTATCTACTGTTTATGTATTTGTCTTCTTTGTAAATATCCTCCTAAGAGAGGTTTATCCTATGTATGCTAAAACTCCACTCAAAGAGGACTTAATAACAGAAAGGATCAAGCACTGAGACCATCCTTTATACGTGTGCTCAACTTTAACAGTACTGAACAAATAAATGGAGCCATACATTTAAATTGCATAAACATTTATCAAACACAAACCTTACAAGCCATTAAGGAATCCCAAGAAGACGCATCACTTTGAGTTGGCAAATTCTGTAATACAAATTTCCCAGCATTCCATAATTTATTGGTGAACGCTTTGCTAGAGGCCAATCTCTCAGTTGACAGATGTAGATCCTGTAAGGAAACAGTAGAAATAGTAGTAGTCGTAGTACTACAAAGACAGATAATAGGGAGGGGAGAGGGAGCAAAAACCAAAAAAAAAAAAAAAAAAAAAAAAAAAAAAAAAAGATAACAAAAAACAATATTTTGAGGGTAGTTGCAACACCAAGGCACGCAGAACATTTTTACAATAAGAATAATAAACAAATAAAGTAAATTGGTGATTGGTCTATAAAATGTTCTGCTCACGAACCTGACCAGGAGTTCCTAAAGCAAGAGTGAATCTCAAAGCATCAGTTCCATATTCTTGGATCGTATCAAGAGGATCTATAACATTCCCCAGTGTTTTAGACATTTTCCGCCCCTGGAACCAAGAGGAGTTGGTTACAAATTGGATTGTGCCAAAAATGAAACATACGAACAGCAGTGAAAAGTCTTGCACAGACCACTGAGTTTCAAAGCCCAAGAAACAAGATCATTATGTAGATTAATTACAAGAAATGATTGACAAGTGAATGAAAAAGCACCTCTACTGCATGGACTATATCCCAGTGGATTTCCCTTGTATTTCCTATGTATTTTGGCTTGCATTTTATTTTAAAAATGATTTTTTTTTGGGGGGGAGGGGAAGAGGATTTTTATTCGGGGCAGGAAGTGCAATGGCTTGTACCACTAGGCCGTATTCGATTCCCATATTTTGGCTTGTATTTGGCCTAGTTCTTTTCCCTTCACTTTCTGCCTCAGATTCTGCTTTTACTGTACAGTGACCGTTGGGTTCACTGCACAGGACACGTTGGGACTGTTGTCCTTTCTTATTGGTTGCTTTTATATAGGACAGCCTTAGTCCTATAAATATAGTTTGTAATAAGGTTTCTTCCTAACTAATTCTAATGAGAAAAAGCCTTCTCTCTTATTTCCTCACATTTATACAAGTTACTATAACTATTCTGGAAAAGTTGTAACCAACACAGTTACAAGAAAATAATTGACACTAGATCATATCAAATAGCCAGCCATAAAGAGCCAACTCAACAAAATATGGAAAGCAGACTAACAGCACTAAATATAAACTATTTTAGGCAGCTGACAGCAATAAATGTAATCTATATTAGGTAATTCTACAAAAACCTATAGAGAAACCGACCAAACAAACTTCTCTTATGTCAAAGGTTTCGGGTAAATAGGGAGTTCAAATTAAGATCACAGATCAAAAACCTAACATCTTTACTAACGCTTTATGAACGGTAAGAGTAAATATTGTTTACACAAGTAAATAGATTTCATTGACGCATAAGAGAATTTGCATGATATAGGATATGGTCAAAATAACACCACCTCACACAGCAGCAAAAGGAAGGAAAAAGGAATTGTTTACATACATGAGAACTTGGTTTTAAGAGAACTTAATGGATCTTAATCTGTCGGGCATGAATTCCAATTCAAAAACTAAGAGACAGTCGTGAGATAAATAAATGAAAAGCAAATGAGTATCTTGGACAAAAGGTAAGCAGAGACGTTTGCAGGAGCAAAGTATCAACAATTAAAAAAGGGGGCTTCTAAAGGCACCCCCATTTTTACTTTTGGCACCACATTACTCCCGGCACCACAAAAAATTACTTCGGCACCAGGTGATTTTTTATAAAGGGAACGTCGGTGCCACTGGTGTTCCTTGTCCCTTTATAAAAGTGTTACAATTTAGAAACGTCAGTCCACGACTTTCCACTGGTGTTCCTTGTTGAACACCAACGTCAGTGTCACTGACGTTGGTGTTCAACAAGGAACACCAGCGGCACCGACGTTTTTTTCATCTGAATAAATGATCAAAAAATGGGTGCCGGACGTAAAAACGGGGATGCCTTTAGAACCCCCCTTAAAAAAATTTGGACATAAAGCGCCAACAGGAATGCCAACACAAGCACATTAAATTGGCAACAAAAAAAACAGGAAAGTAATTTTTTACTTGAGAATCTCGAATAAGTCCATGCAGATAAACACTTGAAAAGGGAAGAGTTCCAGTAAACTCAAGTCCCAGCATCACCATTCTAGCCACCCAAAAGAACAATATGTCATGCCTGTCCAAGCAGAACAGAACTTGATAAGTCAACAAACCATCTCTTTTAATAAAGGTATAAATTAAACTTCCCCTTAATAGCTTAACCATTTAGAAGGTAATGTTCATTGAATCATAACAAGAAGTCATCAAACATCATTGCCCCCTGACTTTTGATCACACTCCTTAGCCTTTAATTGTGGCCTCAGATTCAATGTTGGGCCTAAGTCGTTTAAGTGTACGAAGTGCCTTCTGAGACATTCCCATTTTCTCAAGATTGTTAAGGAGGTGTGGAATTGGGAGAGCCCTGGAAGTGATATACAAAGGTTTTGCAGGAAATTAAACAATCTGAAACACCCCCTGAAGCTGTCGAATCAGGAGATATGTAGCCAACTCCCTAATAGGGTGGAAGAGACTAGACAAAGGCTTGAATATGCCCAAACGGCTGTCCTAAAAGATCCCCAGCATGACAGTCTGATCCTTGAGGAAAGGAGGTTGCTTCAAGAATATGGCAACCTTCTTACTGCTGAGGAAAAGTAAGGTGGCTTGAAGAGAGGGACAGCATTATTGTTTCTTCCATAAGAAGGTGTAAACTCGCCAAAGGTATAAGAAAATCCCCAAAAATCTGAGGGTGGATGGCACCTTCGCCGACGATTATGATGATGGAAGAGAGAGGTAGTTCAGTACTGTGAGAACTTATTAACGGCTGGTGAGAAGTTCAGGGAGACTGTGTGGAAATAATTTTAGGAGAAGAATGAAGAAAAAATTTTAGTCATTGTTCCCCTAGTCACAAAGGACAGAACATGAATAGGTAGATTTTCTCAATCACCACCTAAGCTACGCACGCCAACCTGCCTTTCCTAGTAATAACTACCAAACACACTCTAAACGGAGGGGAAATAACATGACAACTCTTAATCATAAAACGCCTTCTAGAAGCACTAACAATAACAGAAAAGAGATAAGTGCCCTCACGGCAAATTTCTCTACATTCCCTCTCAAGTTGAATTGTATATGTCCATCAAGCGCGACTTGACTCAGAATTTGTCAAACCCTTGACCTGAAAGTGTAGAAAAAAGATAGGAGGAAAGAAGATTTTATTGATAGTTTCCTTATAGAGAACATAAGGGCAGGTTACAATATATAATAGGAAAACCTCCAACAGCTAGAAAACACTGTTCCAACGGCTATGAACAGTGCCAACGGCTATGAACAGTGTTTTCTGGGCAAAAACAGAAAGTAGATAAAAACAGGGAAAAATATCCTAATTACATCATTAGGACACTAAGGAAAAGAGATAAAAGATATTAAACTATAGTATTAACCTATATTTTAACACCCCTCCTCAAGCTTGGTTGTGGATAGAGTAACAGCCTAGCTTGCTTCTCATTCTGGTGAATATAGGTAGAGCAGATCCCTTAGTAAAAATATCAGCCACTTGATCTTGAGAGGGTATGAATTCAATGCTGATGTCTTGACCTTCAACCTTTTCTTTGATAAAGTGTCTGTCAATGTCTATATGTTTGGATCTGTCATGATGAATGGGATTCTCAGACATGTTGATAGCAGACACATTATCACAAGATAGAAGAATAGGATGCTCTTTCTTGATGTGTAGGTCAACCAGGATCTTTTTGAGCCACAGACCTTCACAAATACCTAGGGCCAAGGCCCTTAATTCAGCCTCTGCACTGCTTCTAGAAACCACTGGTTGTTTCTTACTCTTCCAAGTTGTGAGATTTCCCCAAAAATAGGAGCAATAGCCAGTAGTAGATCTTCGATCAATCACGAACACACCTTGATCAAGATCGGTGAAGACTTGGATCTTTCTATCTTTACATTTCTTGAAGATAAGACCTTGACCAACGGTCCCTTTTAGATACCTCAGCATCCTATGGACAATATCAAGATGTTCTTGACAAGGATGATGCATAAACTGGCTGACCAGACTCACTGCATAGCAAATGTCTGGTCTAGTATGAGCCAAGTAAATCAATTTTCCCACCAGTCTTTGGTATCTGCCAACATCCACAGGGGCAGTTTTACTTTCCTTTTCCAATTTTACCCCAGGATCAACAGGAGTGGAGGCAGGTTTGCACTCAAGCATCCCTGTTTCAGAAAGAAGGTCTAAAATGTACTTCCTTTGAGATATAAAGATCCCCTCCTTAGACCTAGCCACTTCCATTCCAAGGAAGTATTTCATCTGTCCAAGGTTTTTAACCTCAAACTCCTTTGCAAGACAATGCTTTAGAGACTCAATCTCATGGGCATCATCTCCAGTAATGATAATGTCATCCACATATACAATGAGGATGACTCTTTTTCCAGAAGGTGACACCTTGGTGAACATAGTGTGGTCAGCTTGACCTTGTATGAACCCAAGGTTCTTAACAACTTTGGTAAATCGGCCAAACCAAGCTCTAGGGGATTGCTTTAGTCCATAAAGAGCTTTGTGTAATCTACACACCTTATTTTCAGCTCCTGGATAGTCAATTCCAAGAGGGAACTTTAAGTAAACTTCCTCTTTTAGGTCACCATTTAGGAAAGCATTTTTCACATCTAGTTGGTGTAAGGGCCAATCTAGATTCACAGCAATAGATAGGAGCACTCTGATGGTGTTCAATTTTGCCACTGGTGCAAAAGTCTCCTGGTAATCTATGCCATGAGTCTGAGTGTAACCCCTAGCAACCAATCTAGCCTTATGCCTGTTAATGGTGCCATCAGAGTTGTATTTCAAAGTGAAAATCCATTTGCACCCCACTGTTTTCTTTCCCTTAGGAAGAGAAGTCAGTGTCCAGGTGTGATTATTGTTTAGAGCATGTAATTCCACATTGACAGCCTGTTTCCACTCAGGAATTCCCAAGGCTTCATGAATGGAGTGAGGAATTTTGTTTTTATCCAAGCTTTGTATGAAAACTTGATAGGAAGTAGAAATATTGTCTATTGCTAGGAGATTATATAAAGGATATTGGGTGCAAGCCCTTGTTCCTTTTCTCAAAGCAATAGGTCTATCATCATAATTGACCGTGTCAATAGATCTTTCAGGAGATTCTGAGGTAGTACCATCCTCAGGTTGATCCTGATAAGTGTCATGAAGTTCTAAAGAATCATCATTCTCAGAATGAGGTTGATGTTCTTGATTCTCAAGTTCATTCATGTTTCTTCTAGTATAGACCCTCTGAATTGGAGGTCTAGGGTTTAAGGACTCTAATTCTGGAATGAGGTTAGAAGGATTTTGAGTATTATCAGGGGTAGTAACTTCCCCTTGATTTATACTTCATTTATCCAGAGAGTGCAAAGTTCCAGGACTCATATCCCATCCATGAGAGGATGAGACATAGTCCAGTGATTCCCCTTCTGGATGGTAGAAGGCTTTACCTTCAAAGAAGGTTACATCCATTGAATTAAAGAATTTTCTAGTTTGAGGGCAGTAACATTTGTAACCCCTCTGCCTTGGTGAATAGCCAAGGAAAATGCACTTGGATGCCTTTGGCTCAAGTTTGGTTCTGTGGTGGTTGTGAACATATGCAATGCACCCAAACACCTTAGGAGGCAGATTTTGAATTAGGTGAGAAGATGCTATGCATTCAGTTAGGACTGCCACAGGGGTTTTGAATTTCAAAACCCTAGATGGCATTCTGTTAATGAGATAAGTGGCGATTAGATGACTTCTCCCCAAAAATGCTTAGGCACTTTCATAGCAAACATAAGTGCCCTTGCAGTGTCAAGGAGGTGCCGATTTTTCCTTTCTGCAACCCCGTTTTGTTGGGGAGTATCAACACATGAAGTTAGGTGAATAATCCCTTTCTCTTTGAAGAATTTCCCCAGATGGTTCTCAAAATATTAAGACCCATTGTCTGACTTGAGGATTTTAATATCAGTTTCAAACTGAGTCTTAATCATGAGAAAGAAGTTCATGAAGATTGCCCCTGCGCGCTTTCTCTTCATCAAGAACACCCAAAGACAACTGGTGTGATCATCAATGAAGGTGATGAACCATCTTGTACCGTTGATATTCTTGGCCTCGAGGTCCCCAAATATCACTATGTATAAGATGGAAAGGCTTGGAGGAGCATAAGACTTGGTATGAAACACACCCTACTTTGTTTAGCCATACAACAGATCTTACACTGAAAATCAGACACATTCTTATTGATAAACAAGCGAGGCATAAGCCTTTTCAGATACAAGAAATTTGGGTGCCCCAATCTATAGTGCCATAAAACAATAGGGTCACTATTACAATTAACAGAATCAATAACCAAGGCTGAGTTTTTGGTATCCAGAGAACCAACATCAGTAGGTAGCATGTATAGGCCAGAGGTAGCACTAGCATTGCCAATCATCTTCCCAGAGCTGTTCCCCTGTAAGATACACTTATTCTCATGAAACATGACAGATAGGTTTTGTCTCTTTACCAGTTTATTCACTGATAAGAGATTGCATGACAGATTTGGTACATACAGAACCTGATCAAGGATCAGATCCTTGGAAAAAATGATAGATCCAATTCCTTGCACTTTGGAAGTGGATCCATCTGCAATTCTCACAAATCTTTCATGTTTACAGGGAATTAAGGAGTGAAACAACCCCTTATTTCTGTCATATGTTCTCGAGGCCCCGAATTAACAATCCAGAGTTGTTTTTCAAGGTCGATATAATGTAGGAATGAGCATGATTACACGAGTGTGCCACGAAGCGGTGGAGGTATTAGAATGAGTTCTTGATCCAGAGCAGGTGTGTAGAAGCCTTTTGAAACTTCCATCTGCTCTCGAGAGAAAGCGAAGGTTCCTAGTGTTCCTTCACCCAATTGAGTTGAAAGGTTGCCTTGGTATTCCCTTCCAGTCCCAGATTTTGGCTTCCAATCAAGAGGCTTTCCATGGAGTCTCCAAGAGTTTCCTTGGAATGTCCAACCTTCTTTGCGATGATCACGAAAGGCCTCTCTTTCTTGCCCTTTTGGTGTTGACTACCCTTTGATAGGAGGGCAGAGGCAGAGCTTTCTGGTTGAGTAGGAATAGATTGAGTAGAAATAGGATGAGGTTGAGTTCCCAGCATGACCTTTCTCCTGCTTTCCTCATGTTTGACTTCTGAAAAAACAGACTTGAGGCTAGGAAGAGGGATTTTCCAAGAATCCTACCCCTTGCATCATCCAAACAAGGATTTAATCCTATTAGGAAGGAGAAGACCCTGTCATTTTCAGTGTTGCTCTTGTGGATCTTAGCATCAGTAGGGCACTTCCACTTGTGATCATTGAAAAGATCAAGTTGCTGCCAAATCTTGGTCAATTGACTGTAGTATTGAGTGACATTCAAATCACCTTGTCTCGATCTTTTAGTTGAGATTTGAGATCATAGATTTCAAGTGTTGTCCTTCTTGAATATAGATCATGGGCAAAGACCCAAATCTCAAGCCCGGCGAGTGTTGTAAAACATAAAGTTTTCACTTTGATCCTTGGTCATGGATCCAATCAGCCAGGACATGATAACATTGTTTTCAGCTTTCCATTGCCTGAGTTGTGGATCATTTGCCGGAGGTTCAGTGATTTCACCAGTCAGGTATCCTTCTCTGCTTTTTCGAAAGAATAAACATGAGAAGAGATCTGACCATAGGTGATAATTGTTCCCATCAAACTTATGGTTTGTGAGAAGATGAGAGTTATCATTGCTACCCCCCTGATTGAGAATAACTCCACTTAAAGATGGAGTAGAATCAGTGGAATCAGCAGTAGAGGCCATTTTTGTGAGTTCGAAAAAAAAACTTCAGAAAAATGGGATTTGAGGAGGATGAAGAAGAGATTTAACCACAAGTCTCTAATACCATGTAGAAAAAAGATAGGAGGAAAGAAGATTTTATTGATAGTTTCCTTATAGAGAACATAAGGGCAAGTTACAATATATAATAGGAAAACCTCCAACAGCTAGAAAACACTGTTCCAACGGCTATGAACAGTGCCAACGGCTATGAACAGTGTTTTCTGGGCAAAAACAGAAAGTAGATAAAAACAGGGAAAAATATCCTAATTACATCATTAGGACACTAAGGAAAAGAGATAAAAGATATTAAACTATAGTATTAACCTATATTTTAACAGAAAGTACCTTGATAAGACCATCAGCCACTTGTTGCGATGAAGGAAAAAAGGGAACACAAATAATTCATGTTTCCAGTTTTTCCTTAACAAAATGATGATCAATCTCCACATGCTTAGTCACATCCTGATGGACTGGATAGTTAGCAATGTCAATAGTTGCTTTGTAGTCATGATAAGGCTTAATAGGCAACTTCACTGGTAGTTTTAGGTATTCTAGTAATTGTTTCAGCCACAACTCTTCAGGCACTCCCTGGGTCATGGCCCTAAACTCCAGTTTTGCACAACTTCTAGATACCACAACCTTTCTTCTTCTTTTTTTGACAAAAAAATTATTTAATTGATCAAATGCTGAAAATAAAATACAAAAGGCGAACCAACCTGCCAACATAAATTCTATCGAACCTCAGCACCTAACCCCAACTCATTAAAACCTCTTCGTAGGAAAAACTTAATGGGAAAATCCACTAACAGGAAAGAGTACGGGTGCTTAGAGGACTTGAGATTGAATCCAGAAGTACCCCTGAAGTTGTTCTGTGACAACACGGTTACAATTGCCATTGCCAATGATCCAGTCCAGCATGATAGAACCAAACATGTTGAAGTGGACAAGCATTTCATTAGGGAGAAGCAAGAAAATGGGGTGATTTGCATCCCCTTCATGCCATCTGCCCAGCAGACAACTAATGGCCTAACAAAGGCCCTAATGAAGCAGAACTTCGAAGACTTCATTAGCAAGTTGGGCATGATAAACATCTATGCTCAACTTGAGGGGGAGCGTAGAAGATTAAGGGTGTTTTTGTCTTTTTGTGTTTTTTTTTTTATATTCTGTAGGGTATAGGGCTTAGATAGCCGACCCAGCAGGTATGTTTTTTATTCTGTTTGTATTCTGTTATAAAAGGTCTGATTTGATTTGATTCCTCAAATCAAGGAGGTTGAGTCAATCAGGACTCTAGGCTTTTACCCTATTTAAGTAGTGGCAGACTCATTATAAAAAATAAGTTTCATCGATTACAAATAAAATAAAAAGTTCTCCCTTTTATTTTAACAGAAAGCCTGCAGCTGCTTCGTTTCTTTTGATTCGAATGAGGAAGATGGATTTTTTTTCTATGCGATCGACGGCTCTGTTACCATATAGAAATGGAGAAAATAATTTCTTATTATTACAATGAGAAGTTGTACAATGAATTTATAGTAAAAGGCTAAGCTATAATGTGCCAAGGAGCTAGAACAGGCAGAGTTTAACAACGCAAACCAGCGTGGAAATATTCCGGCTTTGGAAGGTGATTACACAATTTTAGGAACTAAGGAAGAGGAATGGGTGTTAAGAACTTTTGATCAATTATAAACGGGAAAAAGAACCCCAGTCTGTTAAAATGGCTGATGGTTCTACATCCCAAGTTGTCAGCTTTGGTTCTGTTAAATTAACCAAGGGCGTAACTTGGGAATAGTTCGTCATGTCCCAAGCTTGAAGTGTAATCTTTGATCTGTCAATAAATTTACCAAGGATTTCAATTGCATAACTGTTTTCTCACCAAATTGTTGTGAGTTTCAGGATTCAATCTTCAAGAAGAACATTGGCAGTGCTAGACTGATTTCTGGACTATTCATCTTCACTGATCCAATGAAGAATCGGACTAATTTCTTAGCTTATCAAAGTTATGTTGATTCTTGTAATATGGATGATATTGTTAAATGGCATTAAATGGATGATATTGTCAAGCTTTTCTGGAAGTCAAAAGCATCCAACTTAGATATCAGTGCAAACGCCAGTAGTTATGGCGCACCAAGATGAATTTTTTCCAATGGCACAATTTGCAATACAAGATGAAAGTGAAAACTTCTATAGATGTAGATTGCCATACTTGACAGCATCATTGATTGCCAAACTTGAGGATAAAATTTTAAAACCCTTAAAAACTGACATACAAGACCCTAATGTGGTTATTTATTCAATAACAGGAATAAAATAAGTGTAAATTCTAAAGGAAGACAGTACCCTGTTTCCATAATTGTTGTTGGATAAAACTTCTTGAAATCATCCGCTGACAAATCTGGCCAACCCAGAGTACTGAAGGGCCATAATGCACT
This sequence comes from Gentiana macrophylla, assembly GCA_026214975.1. NCBI lineage: Eukaryota > Viridiplantae > Streptophyta > Magnoliopsida > Gentianales > Gentianaceae > Gentiana > Gentiana macrophylla. The sequence goes on along the minus strand of CM047816.1, from coordinate 67,573,634 downwards.
ACAGAAGACCACAAAGAAAGATTCACAAATATGATGTTGCAAAACTAGCAAGATCCTGTGTTCACCTAGTACGGTGATGCATTCCGGTTCTCTGACTACACTATGCAGTATGATTGACCGGGTGATTTTGTTGGAATGCATGCAAATGAAATTCATAAAAAGAAGAAGACAAATATAACTTATAGAACATTGACCATGATCATCATTTCCATATACAAAAAAATCGACTTTGAGAACCCTATGTGACAATGTGAACATGCACCTAACTCTATTCCCTTGTTCCCCTCTTACATTTTCCAGATTAGCACCGAGCATGTTATAGCTGCGGAGTCCAGGAACGGTCAGCCAATTTAGGCCTAATATATTCAACCTGATAAGTTAAAACAGTTCTTTCCATGTCTTGGATCCATATGACCCAGGTCACATATATCATCACCTTTTACAGTTATATCAACTCCCTTTCAGTTTGCACCAAACATTCCTCTTATTATCTCGGGATTCAATATATTCTACTTTAATAGTTGAACTTGCGCATGCTTACCAAAATTAGATGCATCACACTTCTTTCTTCATTCAGTTTTACAGAAAATTAACCTAACGGATCATAAAGTATCAAAGAAGATATATCAAATCCATAGAATGTCGATTTTTAAAGCTATAGACAGTAAGGGAATTTTCCAAATGACATCAAGAACCTGGGAACAGAATGCACACTGATAAACAGCACTGCTAGTAATTTCACATAATCTTTTTTACCTTATACTTCCAAATCATTCTCAATGCTTCAATTAGAACTCAAAATTAGGGGGCATGCATGTTTAGTAATTAGTATTCTAACTGGATCGTGATTAAAAGCTAGATAAGGTGATAACTGATCTTTAACTGTTATTTGGAATTGTATAATGCATACATCAGACGATTGAATGAATAGGTTAAATCGGAGTTCCTGGAAAATGTCATACAATATGTCAGTAAACAAGCTCCTGACCTTGAAAACCAGGTGTCCAGTACATCCGGATCCTGATATATTTCAACATGTTTTCCATACTTCTCACTAGCTTTGTCAAGAGCGTCTTCTGCATTTCTAGCAACTATATATTCTTCTTGTGGGTCTTTACCAACTATATACCAAACAGGGATACGGTGACCCCACCAAAGTTGTCTGCTTATACACCAATCCTTGATGTTTGACAACCAATGATTATATGTCTGCATTAAGATGGGAGCGAAGTGTAAATTATACACTGTAAACCTGAGCATAGCAACGACAAAGACATAATAAGTAACAATAGAAGCAAGGGAACATCATTTACTGCTCCTAGCAGTTGCAAACTTGCAATCAGCTCCTTGGAACCCTAAAGAAGGCGATATCACCGGTTGTAGAAACGATAGAGATAATGTAGGAAAAAATCTAATTTAGCATGTCTTTTATTTTTCTGGTTTAGCATGTGTTGTTAGTGCTGCTACTGTAGTGTTTAATTCCATGATTTGGAGAGATTTGATTAGATATTGCATGTATAGGAATTACTTCTTATTGACAGATTTAGGTAAACATTTTAGGTCCTTTACGCTTGACTTTTTCGTATTTATAAGATTTTTGTTTACTCAATGAAATGCAAGCAATTTTCCTAGCACATAGTTACTCTTCTCAACCATGTTTATGGTATTAGAGCTCTGCGAATGGTTTTTACTATAAGCGGGAAAAGTGTGAGGGAGGATATCAAGTTGATCACATGCCTCTATATCCTTGCATTATTCTAACTCTCCCAGATTTGATCAATCATCATCTGAGGATGATCCAAGTTTGGATCTTCCTAATGCACATAGATTACCAGTTAGATCATGCACGCTTCATCCCGTGAGCCATTTCCTCTTTTATGAAAGACTATCACCTAAATACGGTGTCTCTATATCCAACCTATCTAATGTCCCATTCGTGAAAACAAACATGAAATGGATGTGTTTGAGGGGGTTGCAGTATTTAGTTTATATTATTTGTTACCTTATAATTTATTCTGTTATCATTATGATAACATTCCTGCTGGTGTAGCTGTGGTAAATAGGTGGTAGTTAGATGTTATGTGTAGAGAATTTGAGGGAAAGGATTATATTTTATTGATAATTGATATGTTACAAAATGAGGCAAAGATCCTCTTTAAATAGAATAATACTCGAGGAAACTTAACCTAATCAAACTCCTCAAAATAAGGAGCCGCCTGCCAACCCTAGGGAATTGTGCTTATTACATTAAAAACATAAAATGCCCCTTTTACCCTTACTAATAAAATAAGCAATTAAATCACATATCTCAACACTCCCCCTCAAGCTGAGTATGGATGTTGTACATGCTTAGCTTGCTCACAAATCTATCAAACACCATCTTCACCAGTGGCTTGGTCAGTCCATCTGCTATCTGTTGTACTGAAGGTAGAAAGGGTATGCATATCAGCCCTTCATCCAGCTTCTCCCTGATAAAGTATCTGTCTATCTCAATGTGTTTGGTCCTGTCGTGTTGAGCAGGATTATTAGCTATATCTATAGCTGCTTTGTTGTCACATTACAACTTCATAGGTAGCTCAACGGACCCTAGGATGTCTTCCAGAACCCTTTTAATCCACAGCTCCTCACATACTCCTTGAGCCATGGCCTGTATTCGCTTCACCAGGCTTCAGCCACCACCCTTGTTTTTGCTTCTCCAAGTCACTAGGTTTCCCCAAACAAAGCTACAATACCCAGAGGTTGATCTCTTGCCTCCTGAACCACCCCAATCTGCATCTGTATAAATCTCCACAGTTCTGCTTGTGTGTTTTCTAAACCAAATCCCTTGTCCAGCTGTCCCCTTGAGGTACCTCAAGATTCTGAAAACAGCTTCAAGGTGAGGCTCACAAGGTGCATGCATAAACTTACTCACCACATTTACAGCAAAGGAAATATCAGGCCTTGTGTGAGCCAAGTATATCAACCTTCCAACTAGTCTCTGGTACTTTCCCTTGTCAACTGGTGTGTCATCTTTCTTCTCCCATGGTTTCAGATTGACCTCCATTGGGGTACTTGCTGGTTTGCAGTTACTCATGCATGTCTCCTCCAAGAGATCTAGGATGTATTTTCTTTGTGATACAACCAAACCTTTCTCTGATCTAGCACACTCCATGCCCAAGAAGTACCTCAGACCTCCAAGCTCTTTTATTTCAAATTCTCTGGCCATACTTTTCTTGATCTGAGTTATTCCTTCCTTGTCATCACCTGTAAGGATGATGTCATCCACATACACCACCAGAACTGTCAATTTTCCAGATAGAGACTTCTTTATGAACAAGGTGCGGTCAGATTGTGCCTGCCTGAAACCTTCCCTTTTCAGAAACATCATGAACCTGTCAAACTAGGCTCTTGGGCTCTGTTTGAGTCCATAAAGAGCCTTCCTTAGTCTACAGACCTTGTTACCATTTCTCCAAGAAAAACCAGGAGGCAAATCCATATATACTTGTTCCTTCAGATTCCCATGAAGGAAGGCATTTTTCACATCCAATTGCTCCAGGGGCCAATCCAAGTTCACTGCCACAGACAATAAAACTCTCACTTGTATTAAGTTTTGCCACTGGTGAGAATGTCTCTGAATAGTCCAACCCTTAAGTTTGGGTGTACCCCTTAGCCACAAGCCTAGCCTTGTATCTCTGTATGGTTCCATCTAAGTTATATTTAACTGTAAACACCCACCTGCAACCTACTGGAGTCTTCCCTTCAGGCAGTTTTACCACCTCCCGAGTACCATTCTTCTCAAGTGCTGCAATTTCTTTCATGGACTGCTGCTTTCCACTCAGGTGACACTAGAGCTTCTTCAATATTGTTTGGAATTTGAGTACTGGAGAGGTAAGACAGAAAGACTTGGTATTGGGGTGACAGGCTAGAATAGGATACATACTTGCTCATAGGGTACAAGGGTCTCTTGGTGCATTCTCTTGGTGGCTTTCTCGATAGCAATAGTATATCAAGGGTTAGGTTTTCCGGAATGGAATTTTCTCGATATATTTGGAACCCGACTTTTACGGTGTATTAGGGATATTAGGATCTGGGTGACACTAAACTCGTGAAGTTTACTGCTTCAAATGCTTTCGTGGCCCTCACTGGGGTTGAATCTTGACCAATCTTTGGAGTGAGTGTCTTCCTTCTTCTTGATGAGAGTCCTTTCTAGAATAGGTCTTGCCAGTGGAAATCTCGAATCTCGGTTTTAGTGGTCATCCCATTAGGTCATCTTCGGGTGATGTGATCCTTAGGATTGTCAGTCAAATTAGATGATTCTATGGCCTCCTTAGTCCATTTTCTTGTGGTTGATCAGAACTACAACTTTCATGTGGAATGTCAGACTTGCCATCTCCTATCCAAAGTTCAAAAATATCCGCATGTTCAACAACATTCTCCCCCTGAACATGAGACCTAAAATACATATTATTCTCAAGAAAGGTGACATCACTAGTGGTGTAGACCTTTTGTGTGTGAGGATCCAAGCACATATACCCTTTTTGTGTTGGGGAGTAACCAATGAACACACACTTTCTGGATTTGGGATCCAGTTTTCCGGCACTATGAATGTGTGTGAAGGCTGTGCACCCAAAGATTCTTAGGGTTAGGTCTTGTATCAGTCCAGTATTAGGGTAAGTGCCTTTTAAAACATGTAAGGGAGTTTTGAAATTTAGTACCCTAGAGGGCAGCCTATTAATCAGGTACACAGCAGTCAATACACCTTCACCCCATAGGTATTTGGGGCAGTTAGAGGCCAACATTAATGCTCTAGCAACCTCCAGAATATGCCTATTTTTCCTTTCAGCCACCCCATTTTGCTGGGGGGTGTTAGGACAGGAGCTCTGGTGTATCATGCCATGTTGTTTAAAAAAAGGACCAAGGACAGAATTGAAGTATTCTGTCCCATTATCACTCCTAAAAATTTCAATTTTAGTTTGAAATTGTGTGAAGATCATGTTATAAAATTCTTCAAAAACTTGTTTAGCATCAGCCTTGTATTTTAAAAGGTAAACCCAAGTGGTTCTTGTGTGGTCATCAATGAATGTAATAAACCATCTTTTCCCTAGCAATGTGCTCACCCTTGCAGGCCCCCATATGTCACTATGGATCATAGTGAACGGTTTTGTGGGCTTGTAAGGCTGAGATGGAAAAATGGAACGACAATGCTTAGCTAATTCACACACTTCGCACTTTAAATAATTGAAATCTTTATTCTTAAACAACTTAGGAAACAATTTCCTTAAATAATTAAAACTAGGATGGCCAAGTCTGAAATGCCACAATAAGATGTTGTTCTTATCAACCAAAGAGTACTGAAAACAGAAATTCCTAGGACTATCTTTATTCTTGGAAACTTTCCCTTCATCAAGTAGATAGAGTCCACCCACTAGCCTAGCATTGCCAATCTCCTTCCCCCTGTGAGAATCCTGAAAAGTACAACCATTTACAGAGAAAACAGCCTTACAATTAGTTTCATGGATTAATTTTCTGACGGATAGGAGATTACAAGATAACTTTGGCACATGCAGGACATCTTTTAGGACTAGATTAGGTGATATGATGATGGTACCCTTCCCAGCAATGGGAGAGAAAGATCCATCTGCTACTTTAACTTTTTGATTACCAGCACATGATTCATAGGTATTGAACAAATGTGAAAAACTAGACATATGGTCAGTGGCTCCGGAGTCAACAACTCAGTGTCCAGGCTGATTGATTCCTAAAAAAGAGAGAAAAGGTGTGCTACCTTCAACGAGAGAACATGATGCATCACCCGAGGTTGGGACAGATTGAGCCTTGAGAAGTTTGCTCAATCGCTCTAGTTGTTCCCGAGCTTGTTGCGGTATCCCGCAGAGATTGTTGCCCCGATCGGATGAGACTTGGTTGGCTTGCCTCTGCTCGACTTCCCGTAACTCGCTTTTCCTCGGTTTCCAATTTGTTTGGCTTTCCATGAATTCCCCAACAAGTTTCCCTGGTGTGTCCTGTTTTTCAAACAAGTGGTCACACCTGCACCTTTTGCTTCCTTCCTCTTTTATCATCCTCCTTCATGCTTGCGACCAAGGTAGATGCCTCTCGCCCCTGTATTGTGCTCCCGCAGGCATCACCCTCCTTCGTGATTCTTCCTTCTAACTTCTGAGAAAACTTCCCTTAGGGATGGTAAGGGGTTTCTTCCAAGAATTCTGCCCCTAACTTATTCCAATTCTTGATTTAATCCAGCCAGGAAGGTGTATACTCTCTCATTTTCTTCCATTTTTTGGAACTTTACTCCATCCTTAGAGCATTCCCAGGAATTATCATATGAAAGGTCTAGTTCCTGCCATAACCCAACCATCTCATTGTAGTATAGGGTGTCACTTCCTTGTCTTCTTGCTTGCAAGACCATATTCTGGTTTTTAACTCATAGATCTGAGAGGTATTCTCGAGATCCGAGTACATTTCTTTGACAGCATCCCACATCTCTTTGGCAGTTTTCAGAAACATGTGGGGTCGAGCAATTGAGGGTTCCATTGAGTTGATGAGCCAGGCCCTCACCATGGAATTTTCATATCTCCAAGTTGCAAATTTTGGATCATCCTCAGCAGGTTTGACAGCTTCCCCAGAGAGGTATCCCAATTTACTTCTGCCATCTATGGCCAGTTGCATGGTCTCGAGACCATTCCAAATAGTTTTTTCCATTGAGTTTTTGAGTGGTTAAGATGGTGGATCCACTTTGGTTTGTGTCTCCCACCCGCACGGTTGGTCACCCTAATCATAGTTGATTCAAAGGCTTGACCGTTGCGGACGTTGATGGCATCGACCCTATGGTAGAACTTCAGTTCTCCACCATCGCAGACTTTAAAATTCATGGCCGGATCAAGAGACCATGCTCCGATACCATGTAGAGAATTTGAGGGAAAGGATTATATTTTATTGATAATTGATCTATTACAAAATGAGGCAGAGATCCTCTTTAAATAGAATAATAATCAAGGAAACTTAATCTAATCAAACTCCTCAAAATCAGGAGCCGCCTGCCAACCCTAGGGAATTGTGCTTATTACATTAAAAACATAAAATACCCCCTTTACCCTTACTAATAAAATAAGCAATTACATCACATATCTCAACACTATGTTCTCTACAGCTGTGTATTTATTGTTTTGTTTGATAGTTGTCTTTGTACCTATTTATACCGTTGTTTTTGTAGTAATAGATTCCGAAGAGTCTTTCCAAATTGTTTATCTTTCCCTACATGGTATCAGAGAACACTTGTGTGTAAACTCATTTCTGCATTTTTCAAAATTCAAATCCCTGAAAGAATGTCAATCGTTTCTTCAAAGGGAAACTCTTCCAGACCTGAAATTTCTCTTCTCCTACCCCAAGGACCCTCTGAACCCAGTTCTAATGCCATTTCAGTCTATAAACTGAATGGTAACAACTACCTTCAGTGGTCAAGGTCCGTCAAAATGTTTGTGGCATGGCAAGGAAAGATGGATTATCTCATTGGGGTTGCCAAACAACCAATTGAGCAAACCCAAAGTTCAAAACTTGGGATACTGAGAATAATATAGTAATGTCCTGGTTAATCAGGTCAATGGCACCTGAAACCAGTGAAAACTTTATATTGTATAGCACTGCCTTTGAGATATGAGATTAAAGCTCAGATTCAAGGTCTCTGTCAAAAGGATTTGGATGTCAGTCAGTACTACAACATCCTTAACAGAGCCTGGCAGCAGCTTGATGCATTTGCTGAGTTCTCTTGGAGTAGTAGTGAAGACACCACAAGTATAATGAACTAGTGGAACAGGAAAGGTGCACAGCTTCCTGATTGGGCTCGACAAAAGTCTTGATAATGTCAGGGGTAGGATTCTCAGCACCAAACCCCTGCCAAATTTTAAAGCCACTTTCCCCATTGTCAGACAGGAGGAAAGTAGGAGACTAATGTTGCCTGGGAATACACAAGGCAGCACCCCTGAAGTCTCTGCCTATGTCACCAAAAATGGTCCACACGGAAACCAAGGAGGCAAAGGTAAAAAAGATAAGCCCTGGTGTGACCACTGCAAAAAGGGTGGTCATCGTAGGGAAAAGTGCTGGCAGATTCATAGCAAGCCAGATTCTGGAAAACCTGACTTTGGAAAGAACAAGGAAAGTCAAAAGCACAACTATGGCAACCATGTGGAGACTGAGGAGAAAAAGAAGAAGAGACAGCCTTTTTCACTTGAACAAATGGAGGCTCTCAAGAAACTCTTCTCCCAACAACTGTCCACTTCCACCAACAAATCATGAGACTGCTACCATTGCTCATTCAGGTATGAATATTCACTCATAATATTCAATCCAACTTCTCATCAGATTACTCCTGGATAGTGGATTTAGGAGCTTTTGATCACATGACAGGAAACCTTTCTCTCTTGAAGAATTACAAATCCTGTCCTACAAATCAATCTGTCAAGATTGCTGATGGGACAGTATCTAAAGTGACTGGTCAAGGATCTGTAATTCATCATAATAAAATTACCTTAATCAATGTACTATATGTACCTGGACTCAAGTGTAATTTACTGTCTGTCAGAAGATTTGTCAAAGATTACAATTGTGTTGTTATGTTTCACCACTCTACTGTGAGTTTCAGGATTTGATCTCCAAGAGGAAGATTGGCAGTGCTAGTGTGAAAGCTGGACTGTTTATTTTTTATCAACCATGGCCTGAATCTATTCCTTCTGTTTACTGTAGTAGATTAAATACCTGTAATATGGATGAAATCACTAAGTTACATTGTAGACTCGGTCATCCAAGTTCTGTTTACATGTCAAAACTTTTTCCAGCGTTATTTAAAAATCAAAATCCAAAGTTATTTCAATGAGAAATTTGTCAGTACGCTAAATACTCTAAAATATCTATCCTGCTATTAACTATAAAGGTACCCATCCTTTCTCCCTTATCCACAGTGATGTTTGGGGCCCCTCTAGGGTTACTCACATCACAGGAAAAAGGTGGTTTCTTACCCTTATATATAATAAAAGGTCCACTGCTGGGAATAGTACGATCTTGGGTGGTAATTTAGTGACGAGGAAAAGTGAAGCAAACTGTGGTGGCTAGATCGAGTGCAGAAGCCGAGTATAGAGCAATGCCTTTTGTGTGTCATGAGTTGGCATGGATTAAAAAATTTCTGGCTGAGATTGGCTTCCCTATTGATTACCCTATTCCACTTCACTGTGACAATCAAGCTGCTCTTTACATTGCGTCAAATCCGGTGTTTCATGAGAGAACGAAACACATTGAAGTAGATTGTCATTTCATTTGAGAGAAGATTATTTCTAAAGAGATATGTGCACCGTTCGTTAGATCTGAAGATCAGTTGGCTGATGTGTTTACCAAGCCCCTGTTTGGAAGTAGAGTCAGAGACATTCGGAGCAAGCTGGGCATGCATGATATACACGCTCCACCTTGAGGGGGAGTGTTTTTAGTCGTATTTATTAATATTGTTATTATTATAATAGACGGCGGTTGTTAACTCTATTTCTTTATTATTAAGTCGGTTAGTGTGTTGGCCGACTTAGGTCAACTTGGAGTAAGGGTCAAGTAAGCCAATTAGGGTTAAGAGTCTGTGTATTGGTTCTCTATATAATGTAACGAATAAAGGCGTGAGGGATCAATTTTTTGATCCCAGTTGTTCTATAGTATTTGTTGCATTCTGATAACACATAAATACGAACAGACTGGGCCCACTAGATGTAGTTGCTACCATTCAGTCTCATCGTTGTAATCTGAAGAGTAGGATTGTCACCTACATTGCCGAAGGATCAAAGGTATTCTGACTGGAAGTCACACTAAATTGAGATGTTTCTTCAGTCATAATTGAAGAAGAAGATGAAGATACTTTGAAAGTATATTTCACTGCTCTGATACCATGTAATTTTCTGAGTTCAGAAGTTAACACCATATTAGTTGTGAGTTATATACAAGTTAGATGGGACTTAGTATAATAACTAACACCATATTAGCGGTGAGTTATTTACAAGTTAGATGGGACTTGGTATACTAAATACAAATATGCCCACCAACACTTACTCGGATTGTTAATAATACTAATACAAATATTATATGCTACATTACACATGATATATCAATAGACACCATGTAGAAAAAAAATAAGAAAAGAGAGACTGGAAGAGAAAATATTTTTCAGTATTCATCTCAGCAGGGCTGAGGTAGATAAAAAGAAGCCCAAACGGCTAGTACAGCAAGAATAACAAATAGGGAGGCTAAGAGAAAGCTATCACCCATCTAAATAATTGAATGAACTCTTTTTAATTGAGTGAATAATTGAGTGAACTCGTTTTGATCTGAAACGTTTTCCTTATTATGAGAATTACACTGACCAGCTTCATATAGGCTCAAAACAAGACGTATGTCAAAGGAAAGATTCCATCAAATCTCTATAATAGGGGAGACGTCTAATTTACTCAAATATTCAAATCTTCCTAATTAATGAAAAAAACTTCACATATATACAGTATCAAGAATATAAAATTGGACTCCTTAATTGTGATCCCAGATATTATTTTATCCATAACTTCATTCTTCTACACAAGGGATCAGACATTACTTAAAATAAGCTCTGTAGGAACACAAATGTTGTCTCATCACAGAAAATGTTGTCACGAAAAGGATCCCAAGTTCTAAACCCCAAGATCTGGTTTAGATGGGATTAAAAAAGCCATCATATAGCAATCTACAAACAAATCAGTAACCAGCAAAAGCAATGGAGCAGAAGGGCATTATAGTTACATAATACCTTCTCAAATCTTTCTGGCATTATAGTCAATTCTCCATTTTCAACTACCCTTAGAGCCTTCTCCGCCAAGGGTTCCATAGTAACAAACCATTGCTTGCTTATAAGAGGCTCAATTATCTGTACAAAATATTTTTTAAAAACATCAAAAGAGGTTTTTTAATTTTTTTGTGCGGTATGAGTTGTGGAGAACTTCAAACTTTGCATAGGCAACAAATTAATCAACATCTATTTTTCCAAGAATTTCAAAGTTTGATCAAGCAAAAGAACAAATTGGCACCTCTCCACCACGTTGGGATCTCGGCACCCTTAGAGTATATGCCTCTTTTTTAACAGCTAGACCTGTCTCTTCAAGTTCGGCCCAAACTTTCTTCCGTGCCTCGAAACGATCAAGACCACTGAAAGTACATAATAAGAAGACACTGCATCAATCATCTTAGACATTTTCTATGGGAAATCTGGCTGCTAGTTCCTGCCGTGTAAAAGTGCATATTCTAAAATATGACATACCAATACAATCCAGCAACTTCATTTAGTGTTCCATCCTTATTCATCACATTGAGTATAGGAAGACCAAGTTTTCGAGCAAGAAGATAATCGTTGTGATCATGTCCAGGGCTTATTTTCAGCACTCCAGTTCCAAAGTCCTTATCTACATACTATCAAACAAACAGAAACCAGTAGTTTATTTTTTATATTTTGAGAGACAGAAACCAGTAGTTAATCTAGTTTTTTCTGCGGCTGCCTAGACCTTAAGGATGGCCGAATAAACAAAACATATATAAACCAACTGCATACACTTTCATAACTACAAATGAAGCAAAATAATGTAAATGCGGATAGCTTTTTCCCACCTCTACTTTGAACTGTATGCCAGGCTGTGGTCCTTGTGCAGGATTGTCTAACATATTTGGCGAGAAATGGCTAGAGAGTATACCAGATATAGTTGCTCAAGAACTAAGAGATGAAGTTTTAATGGGTCTAGCTACTCTCTTGGGAGCTATAGTAAGCTACCGTTTCATCAATAGATATTACCACAGTTCAATAGTTTTATAGGGGAGAGTGTTATATATGTGATGATCAAATTACAATAGATGAGGCAGCCAAAACCTTCAAGAATTATAAGAAGAAAAAATAAACAGTTGGTAATAATTTTCAAGAGCTCATGCTGTACATAGTATAGAATCTACAATATCCATCCTACCACAGAGGTGAGTCCAGCACATATGGTTACAAAAGTAAAAGGAATGATACAGTCAACACACCAGTAATTCATTTAGCTTTAGCCAAAGCAATTTAAAGCTTTTCGAGTATAAGAACTGTTGGAATAGCAGCTGTCCTTATTGGTCATTCTATATTTATTATTATTTATTATCTACAAGCTGCGTACTCTGATTATGCAGTTAATTTGTTATTTTATCTTCAGATAAATTAGGAGAATAAAAGTTGTTAGGAGTTTGTTTTGATTTAAGTTGTGATAAGATAGAGTTGTATGCTTATCCAACTCTTACTGGACTGTGTATTTAAAGGGATTAGCACATTGCTAATTCATCATCTAATATAATAAAAGGAGTTTTCCAGTCCTATAAAATTCTACATGGTATCAGAGCGGCGTTCCAAAAATCCTGGTCGCCAATGAACTATAGGGCAGCAGCCATGGCCGGAGAGAGATCAGCCACCTCCTCTGGTGGTGTCATATCCGGTGGTCTTGGAACAGAAGGAGTGACTGGGAATGATGAGAACTCAAACAACTCCTCATCATCCCTGCTACTTACTTCCCGCAAACTAACCGGCAAGAATTATTTAGAATGGTCTAATACCGTTCAGTTGGCCATTGATGGAAGAGGCAAACTTGGTTATCTAACCGGTGAAGCCAAGGCACCTGAAGAAGGAGATCCAAAAAGGAAGCAGTGGAAGTCTGAAAACTCTTTGGTCAAGGCATGGTTGATCAATGCCATGGAGCCAAACATAGCAAGATCCCACATGTTTTTATCCACAGCAAAGGACATGTGGGATGCAATTAAGAAATGTATTCGACATTGAGAATTGGTCCCAAATTTACTGAACTCAAAACCGTAATATGGAGGATTAAGCAAGATCACGAGAGAAGTGGGATCGAGTTCTACAATGAAGTAGTCTCATTATGGCAAGAATTGGATTTGTGCTACAATGAGACATGGGAATGCCTCATTGACAGCTCCAAATTCCAAAAGAGGAGGAAAGTGAAAGAGTATACTCCTTCTTGCGCGGTCTAGAATCGAGAATGGATGAGGTCGGAGGAAGAATTGCGGGAAGAAATCTCTCACTATCCCGAGAGAGGTGTTCTCGGAAGTCGGAAGGAAGAAGCCGGAAGGAAAGTCATGGGAAAGCATACCACAAAGAATCTGCAGATGGGGAAGGATCAGCACTAGCAACCACCAGAAATGAGGGGAGAAACTTTGGAAATGGCAAAACAGGCCCAAGTGTGAGCATTGTAAGAAAATTGGCCATACCAAAGAGATTTGTTTGGGATATCCATGGTAAACCAAAGATGGAAAAACAAGGGTGGAGGAAGTCAAAGAGAGAAGGAGGAAGGCAAACCAGCCTCAATGGATTCTCGAACAAAGACCTTTCACTCAAGAACAACTCTGGAGCATCTAGCCAAACTCCTCAAGATCCAAACTCCCACAAATTCCACACCAAATCGCTCTTATGTTGATTCGGTAATGCAACTTTCCTTAGCTCCAAACAAGTGGTATCTGGGTCATTGACTCAGAGCCACGCACCATATGACCGATAATTCGAGATTTTTCCACTTATATTCCCTTACCTAGAAACCAAAAAATCAGATTAGCAGATGGATCCCTTACTCCTATTGCAGGAAAATGATCCATCCCTATCACATCACACATAACACTTAAAAATGCTCTTCATGTACCCAAACTAGCATGTAATTTATTATCTCGCTAAGAAATCGACATTGACGTAGAAGCGCAATGTTGTTTTTTCTAAGGATAATCGCTTGTTTCGGGACGGGGACTTGAAGATGATGATTGGCAAGTCTAGAGTGTGGAAGGCCTCATGTGTTGGACCAAGAACTCGCCTAGATAATTCCCTGCTTTAAAATTTCAATGTAATTGCTTTCCAAGATGAATCTTAATAAGATCCTACTCACGCATTCCAGATTAGGACACCCTAGTTTATCCTACATGAAAAAATTGTGTCCTCGCTTGTTTTGAATAAAAATGTTACATCTCTGAATTGTGAAACGTGTGAATTGGCCAAACTTACCGTAAAACCCTACCCCATTCAACCTTATAAACCATCGCTCCTTCTATATGATCCACAAAGTGACATATGGGGACCTCTGCAGGGTCAAAACACTAGCAAATAAAAGATGGTTTATTTCATTTATTGACGATCACACTAGACTTACGTGGATATATTTTTGAAAGAGAAATCGAAGCGAAATGCAGTGTTTAAAAACTTCTATTCTCTTGTTAAAAATCGATTTCAAACACAGATTAAAATCTTGAAGTGACAATGGAACTGAATACTTTAACTCAATTTTGGGAAAGTTTTTTGAGGAAACTGGCATAGTACATCAAAGCTCCTGTGTGGGAACACCCCAACAAAATGGAGTGGCTGAAAGAAAAAACAGACATCTTCTAGAAATAACTAGAGCTTTGATGATCAATGCCCAGTGTCCTAAATACCTTTGGGGGGAGGCTGTTTTGACTGCAACCTATCTCATCAACAGAATGCCTTCCAAAATTTTGAACTTCCAAACCCCCCTCAATAGGTTCAAATCTGTTTTTCAAGATAACAGACTGTTTTGTGATCTACCCTTAAGGGTGTTTGGATGCGTAGGGTTTATTCATCAGAATACAGGCAATAAGTTAGACCCTAGAGGCAAGAAATGTGTCTTCCTAGGGTATTCTTCCACTAAGAAAGGGTATAAGTTTCTTGATCCCTTAGAGAAGAAACTATATGTCACTATGGATGCTACTTTCTATGAACACCTATCCTTTTCAAATCACAAAACAAATCCCAACTGAGGACACCACCTCTCGATATGATTCTCATCCCGAAATTAACACGAGAACTAGGGATTACATTTGATCACACTGGTGCAAATGACCAAACAGGGGAGGAAGGTGGTCCTGTTGAAAATGGGAATAACCCACCTTCTAACCCTTTGGAAACTTTTAAAGGGAGAGTTTATCAAAGGAGAGAAAAAAGGTCTGCAGTAGATGCCTTACACACTCCAGGTGAACCAACAGAATCTCAAGACAATCCTGGTACACAGGATCCAAGGGAAAATAGTAGTGCAGAGTTTAACCAAGGTGAATCTTCTGACAGTGAGTTATCTAATGAAGAACCAAATCCACCAGAAAAAACATCCCTTGATTACCTGCCCATTGCCCTGAGAAAACAACCTAGAAAGTGTGCCAAGTACAACAGCCCAACCTATCCTATGTCCAATCACATCTCCTATGATCATCTATCCCAAAAATACCAAGCTTTTATCTCAAATACCTACCCAAACCACTCAAATACCTAAAACCATCCAAGAGGCTCTAAGTGTTCCAGAGTGGAAGGGTCTTTGTCTTAGAAAAATGAGGGCCTTGGAGAAGAATAAAACATGGGAGTTGGTGGATCTACCTGGGATAGAAGAACAAAGTGGGTGCAAGTGGGTTTTTACAAGAAAATATAACACCACGGGTCCATACAGAGGCACAAGGCGAGGTTAGTTGCAAAGGGTTTTTCACGCACTCACTGAGTGGACTTTAGTGAGACATTCTCACTGTTGCTAAACTCAACACCATCGTAATCATCTTATCTGTTGCAGTGAATCTAGACTGGCCCTTGACACAGCTAGATGTCAAGAATGTCTTCCAACATGGCAATTTAAAAGAGGAGATTTACATGGAGAAGCCTCCAGGTTTTGAGGACAAGTTCCAGGGGAAGGTATGCAAACTGAAAAAGTCCTTATATGGACTAAAACAAAGCCCTAGGGCTTGGTTTGAAAGACTTATGCAAGTTTTGAAGAAAATTGGGTTCACTCAAGGGCACTTTGATCACACTCTTTTTGTAAAACAGTCAGTCCAAAATAAATTAACCATTATTATCGTGTATGTGGATGACATGGTTCTGACAAAGGATGATGTAGAAGAAGCTGCTAGAGTTAAAAAACAGCTGGCCACTGAATTCGAAATAAAAGACTTGGGTCCATTGAGATATTTTCTAGGTATGGAGGTAGCCAGATCAAAAGAGGGCTTAGTTGTATCTCAGAGAAAGTACACCTTAGATCTCTTTGGAGGAGACTGGAATGACAGATGCAAAGCCTACTAGCACACCAATGGAGTTCAATATGAAGTTAGGGGAAGACACTGGTGAAGCTCCTGTAAACAAAGAGAGATTTCAAAGGCTGGTAGGAAGACTAATATACTTGTCTCATACAAGGCCAGACATTGCATATGCTGTGAGCTCCATAAGTCGGTTTATGCACTCTCCAACCCAAAGCATCTTGATGCACCATAGAATTCTCAAATTCTAAAGGATGCACACAGGAAGGGACAAAAAAAAAAAAAAAAAAAAAAAAAAAAGGGCATAAAAGCTTATACAGATGCAGACTGGGGAAGTCGTGTTAAGACTTGAAGATCTGTGGATCGGGTATTGCACCTTTGTTTGGGGCAATCTAGTCACACAGAGGAAAAAAAAACAGAATGTAGTCTCGAGGCGAGCCCCAGTAATCGAACTTAGGGCTATGGCTCAAGGTGTATGTGAAGAAATGTGGATAAGAGAGGGTACTACAAGACCTAAGAGTCCAGTCAAGATGCCTTTGAAGTCGCTTTTGTGACAACAAAGGGCAATTGATATAGTCAATGATCCAAAGGCAAAGATGACAGACCAAGCATGTGGATATTGACAGACATTTTATCAAGGAGAAGATGGAAGAAGGCACTCTGTATTCCATTCCTTCCATCTCCTAAACAGACAAATGATGGCCTCACCAAGGCAATCGATGAAACCAGATTTCCAGAAGTTTGTCGACAAGTTGGGAATGAAGGATATTCATGCACCAACTTGAGGGGTGTTGGAATAGCAATTGTCCTTATTGGTCATTCTATATTTATTATTATTTATTATCTACAAGTCACAGACTCACGATTATGCAGCTAATTTGTTATTTTATCTTGGATAAATTAGGAGAATAAAAGTTGTTAGGAGTTTGTTTTGATTTAAGTTGTGATAAGATAGAGTTGTATGCTTATCCAACTCTTACCGGATGTATTTAAAGGGATTAGCACATTGCTAATTCATCATCTAATATAATAAAAGGAGTTTTCCAGTCCTATAAAATTCTACAAGAACAAATGGTCAATAAAGCAGCATAAAGAGCAGTGGAGTTTATGCCCACATGTTTCTACAACATTTATGGTCCCTAACTTTCAACCGAGACAAAGGACAAGAAATCCTTAAGATCACCATTAAATGTCCTAAGTTTCCTCGAAAAACCAACAAAAAAAACATAGCTTTTTACCTTGTCCGCAATGATGGGCACACGCCGACCAAATGTCAAAGGCACAATAACCATTTTTCCAATGTACTTGGCATACCGCTCATCCTACAATCCACATATAATCGACATCATATGAACAGAAAACAAAATGTCTTGAGCATAAGAAATCAACAAAATAAGTAAAGTCAAAACAATCGAACAAGTAAACAATGAGCCAAAGGCCAGTAGCTAAACAACGCATAGAAATGTACAGCTTCCTTCTCTTCGACTTTGCACTCCCTTCTCTCTTACGCCTTGACTTTTTCCTCTCTTTGGGCAAGCCTCTCTTCCAGTCTCACCGCGGGCACATTAAGCTTCTATCTTCCACCTTCTGGGCAAGGCTCCTCCCGCTTGGCTGTTCTACAAACCTTTTTCGGTAGGGTTTTCACTCTCTCTATAAACCCTTCCTTCGCTTGGTTTGGAAAGTTCTCGAGGCGATAAAAGAAGTTCGGATTACGCTTCATTGTAAACTTAGCACTCATGGATGTATTTTACTTATATATGTCGATGACATCGTTAGAAGAGGAAATGATTTAAAGGGCATTACTAGATTGAAGGAGTTCCTTGGACAAGTGTTTCACACTAAAGATTTGGGAATCAAGTATTTCCTCGGCATTGAGGTAGCCAGTCCGCACACGGAAATAGTCTGTTTCAAAGGAAGTATGTGGTCAATCGCTAGAAGATCTTGGCATGCTAGGGGTAAAACCTATTGACACTCCTATGGATCCCAACCTAAACCTACTCAAAGAGGAAGGTGATCCTCTGATCACCAATTCGATACACACGATTGGTGGGCAAGCCTATTAACCTGATTATCACAAGACCGGACTCCAACGCAATTAGCGTGGTAAGTCAATTTTTTGACACACCACGGATTCCTCATTGGAATGATGTAGTACGTGTCATTAGGTATTTAAAACAAACCCCACGAAGAGGACTCGAGTGTTATGTCATGGTTATGGAACTCAATGGTTCCTGAATAAGTGATACGTGCATGTTCTTTGGAACTACAAAGGAAATTTGGGATTCAGTAAAACAAACCTACTCTAAGGTTAATGATGTTGCCCAGATCTATGACTTAAATGCCAAAAATGGGTCAGCCAAGCAAGGAAATAAAAACATTACAGAATACACTAGTTGGCTTCAAGGTTTATGGCAAGTGTTGGACCACTACCAAGAGTATCTTGAGATGAATGATGCAGAGGATGCAACCATTCGAAAAAGATTATATGAAAAGGACAGGATCTATGCCTTCCTCATTGGGCTTAAATCCACAGTATGATGCAATGAGAGTTTGAATTCGGGAAAGGATGAACTACCATTCTGATTGAATCCATTTCGATCATTAGAAATTGAAGAAGGAAGAAGGAAGAAGGAAAAGGGAGTAAAGCTTGATGCTCCGACTAAAAAGAGCTCAAGACTTGCCACCGAGATCCAACAAGCCCTGAATTTTGAAAAGGACAAGAAGGAATCTGAAAAGACAATGCCAAGGCAACTTATAAGAATTCGAGACAAAGATTCTCTCTTTTGCACCTATGGTCTTAAACAATCTTCAAGGGCCTGGTTTGGAAGATTTAGCAAAGCTATGCTCTCATTCAAATATGAACAAAGTCAAGGTGATCACACCTTTTTTATCAAGCACACTGACCCTGGTAAACTTTTTTTCATCCTAATTGTCTATGTAGATGATATAATAGTCACAAGAAATGATCTTGAGGAAATCAGTGATCTAAAGAAGCAACTTCGCCAAGAATTTGATATTAAATCCTTAGGAAAACTTAAGTACCTCTTAGGATTGAAGTTGCCTATTATACAAAGAGAATCTTTATCTCTCAACAAAAGTATATTCTTGATCTCTTAAAAGAAATCGGGAAACTTGGGTGCAAAGTCGTTGACACACTGTTGAACCTAACCATAGAACAAGTTTTGCTCCTAATGATAAACTGTTTAATCCTATGCTTTATCAAAAAATTGTGGGCAAACTAATTTATCCGCACACACTGTAACCGGATATTGCATATGTTGTGAATGTTGTTAGCAAGTACATGCAGTCCTAAGCAATGTCATCGGTTGATCATTGAGAGGATCCCGAGGTACCTCAAAGGGAATCCAGCGGTGGAATTCTATTCCAAAAACATGACAAGTCGAACTCAGAGATCTTTACAGATGCCGATTATCTTTGGGTGTCTTGATGATGTAAAGTCAACATCCGGCTATCAGTGCATAACTTGGAGGCAATATGATTAGATGGAGCTATGGCAAAGGGTATTTGTGAACTCATGGATAAAAGTCATTCTTGAAGACATGAAGATCCAGTGGGAGAAACTGTATGAGGTTCTACTATGACAACAAATCCACTATCAACATTGCTCAAGATCCTGCTCAACATGACCGAATCCGAACATGTTGAAGTTGACAAGCATTTCATTAAAGAGAAGATTGACAGTGGGTGATATGCACCCCTTTATTCCAACTAAAGGACAACCGCGAGATATCTTTACTAAAGGTCTACCCACTTCAACGTTTCAAGAACTCAAAAGATTGACAAGTGGGTGATATGCACCCTTTTATTCCAACTAAAGGACAACCGCGATTTTTTACTAAAGGTCTACTCACTTGAGGGAGTGTCGATTATATGGTCCTCATCTCAACATTACTCACCGATCATTCTACTCACTGATCACTACTCACCGATGTCTACTCTCATCGGTGTCTACTCACCGATCACTACTCTACTGATGTCTACTCTATTGATCACTACTCACCGATGCTACTCAAATTGTCTTTATCTCATATGGGATCTTAAAAGTCTTGTTATTGAAATTATAGCCGTTGGACATGCTGTTCAACTAATCTGTCAAACTAGCTGTTAGACTTAATTGTGTTAAAATATAGGTTAATACTATAGTTTAATATAGGTTAATACTATAGTTTAATATCTTTTATCTCTTTTCTTAAGTGTCCTAATGATGTAATTAGGATATTTTTCCCTGCTTTTATCTACTTTCTGCTTTTGCCCGTAAAAACACTGCTCTAACCGTTGGCACTTGTTCATAGCCGTTGGAACAGTGTTTTCTAGCTGTTGGAGGTTTTCCCTTATATCTTGTAAGCTGTCCTTATGTTCTCCATAAGGAACTATCAATAAAATACTACTTTTCTCCTATCTTTTTCTACATGGTATCAGAGACTTGTACCTAAAGATCTTCTTCTCCTTCCTCAATCCCGTTTTCTGAGATTTCTTCAAAATCACAAAAATGGCAACTACTGCTGAATCCTCTGATATAACTTCAGCTTCAAGTTCAACTGGAGTTACACTCAATCAGGGAGGTAGCAATGATAACTCACACCTCCTCACAAACCACAAATTCGATGGAAACAACTACCATCTCAGTAGTCTGTAGATCCTCGCTTCATGTTCATTCTTTGGAAAGAGCGGGGAAGGATACTTAATCGGAGAAATTGTTGAGCTCACTTGAAAATGATCCTCAACCGAGGCAATGGAAGGTCAAAACAATGTGATTATGTCATGGCTTGTGGGGTCCATGACCAAGAGCAAAGTGAGAACTTCATGTTCTACAACACTGCAAATGAAATCAAATTCTTGTTCATGAACTCCACTCCAAGAAGGACAACACATCGACCATCATGATCTAAAATCTCAATTGAAGGATCTCGAGGCGGGGGTGATCAAGAAGTCACTCAAGACTACAACCAGTTGAACAAAATCGCAACAACTTGATCTTTCAAAGATCACAAATGGAAGTGCCCTACCGATGCAAAAATTCACAAGAAATCTCGAGAATGACGGGGTCTTTTCCTTCCTAATGGGATTGCACCCTAGTCTGACGATGTGAGGGGTAGGATTCTTGGCAAATCTCCTCTTCCTAGCCTCAAGTCCGCTTCTCTCGAGGTCAAACATGAGGAAAGTAGGAGAAAACTAATGCCGGGAACTCAACCTCACTGCCTTTACTCAAACCGATGCTCCCGCCCTCTTGTTTCAAAAAAGGAGCTCCCCTCAAAAGCGGCAAGAAGGAAAGGCCTTTCTGTGATCACTTTGCAAGAAAGTTGGGCATCCTGGGAGTCTTCTTTGGAAGCTTTATGGAAAGCTCACTTGACCGAAACCTAGAATCGGGACGAGAAAGGAGTCCCAAGGTCCCCTATCTGCTCACATGAGTAGGGGTACTCCTAAGGAGTCTCCTGCCTTCTCTCATGAACAAATGGAGGTCCTAAAAAGACTCCTTCTTTCTGTTCCTAGCTCTGGCACACCTTCAAACACTTCCACTGCTTCTGTGGCACACTCTGGTAATCACTCTCATTCCTACATTATATCTGACCATGGTCAACAACAATGGATTGTTGATTCTGGTGCCTCTGAACATATGACTGGGAATAAGGGGTTGTTTCACTCCTTCTTCCTCAGAAACAGAAAGATTTGTGAAAATTGCTGATGGATCCACTTCCAAAGTTCAAGGGATAGGATCCATCATTTTCTCCAAGGATCTGATCCTTGATCAGGTGCTTTATGTCCCAAATCATCCCCTGTAATCTCTTATCGATTAATAACTAGTTAAGAGACAAAAATTGTCTCGTGATGTTTCATGAGAATAAATGTGTCCTACAGAGACCAACTCGGGAAGATGATTGGCAATGCTAGTGCCACTTCGCCCTCTACTTGCCGCTCGCTAACACTGGCTCTCTCGAATGAACAGAATCGTCGCTCTTGTCACCGGGTTCATTAGTTGTAATAATAGTGACCCTATTGTTTTATGGCACTATAGATTGGGTCACCCCAATTTCTTGTATCTAAGAAGGCTCATGCCTCATTTGTTTATCAATAAGAATGTCTCAGATTTTCAGTGTGAAGTCTGTTGTATGGCAAAACAAAGTAGGACTGTGTTTCATACTAAGTCTTATGCTCCTTCCAAGCTTTTCCATCTTATATATAGTGATATTTGGGGACCTTCAAAGGCCAAGAATATCACTGGTACAAGATGGTTCATTTCCTTCATTGATGATCACACCAGACTCTGTTGGGTGTTCTTGATGAAGGAAAAGGCTGAAGCAGGAGCTATCTTTATGAACTTTTTCCTCATGATTAAAAATCAATTTGATATTGATATCAAAATACTCAAGTCAGATAATGGATCTGAGTATCTTGAAAAACAACTGGGAACTTTCTTCAAGGAACAGGGTATCATCCACCTGACTTCCTGTGTTGACACTCCCCAACAAAATGGGGTTGCAGAGAGAAAGAACAGGCACCTCCTAGATACTGCTAGGGCCCTCATGTTTGCCATGAAGGTGCCCAAGCACTTCTGGGGAGAAGCTGTCTTGACTGCCACTTATCTCATAAATAGAATGCCATCTAGGGTGTTGAAGTTTAAAACCCCTGTGGATGTTCTGTCTGAAAGCATAGCATCCAGACACTTGATGCAAACTCTACCTTCTAAGGTTTTTGGATGTACTGTGTATGTCCACAATCACCACAGGACCAAACTTGAACCTAAGGCATTCAAGTGTGTCTTTATTGGCTATTCTCCTAGACAAAGAGGGTACAAATGTTACTGCCCTCAAACCAGAAAGTTCTTTAACACCATTGATGTTACATTCTTTGAAGAAAAACCCTTCTTTGATCAAGAAGGAATCCAAAAGGATTTTATTTCCTCCTCTCAAGGATGGGATATGAGTCCTAGTACCTTGCACTCTTTGGACAGAGGATGTATAAATCAAGGGGATGTCACTACCCCTGATAATACTCAAAACTCATCAAATCTGAGTCCAGAACCTTTATACCCAAGACCTCCTGTTCAACTAGTCTATACTAGAAGAAACAGAAATGATCTTGAAAATCAAGAACATCAACCTCATTCTGAGGATGTTGATCCCTCCGAATCTTATGACACATCTCAAGGTCAATCTGAGGATATTACTACCTCAGAATCACCAGAAAGATCTGTTAGCACTGTTAACCATGATGACAGACCTATTGCTTTGAGAAAAGGAACAAGGGCTTGCACCCAATATCCTTTATATAATCTCCTAGCAATTGACAATATCTCTACTTCTTATCAAGTTTTTATACAAAGCTTGGATAAAAACAATATTCCTCACTCTATCCATGAAGCCTTAAGGATTCCTGAGTGGAAACGGGCTGTTAATGAGGAGCTACAAGCTTTAAAGAATAATCACACTTGGACACTGACCTCTCTCCCCAAGGGAAAGAAAACAGTAGGGTGCAAATGGATTTCACTTTGAAATACAACTCTGATGGTACCATTAATAGGCATAAGGCTAGATTGGTTGCTAGGGGTTACACTCAGACTCATGGCATAGATTACCAGGAAACTTTTGCACCAGTGGCAAAATTAAACACCATCAGGTGCTCCTATCTATTCTTTGTGAATCTAGATTGGCCCTTACACCAACTAGATGTGAAAAATGCCTTCCTAATTGGTGACTCTAAAGGAGGAAGTATACTTAAAATTACCTCCTGAATTGACTATCCAGAGCGTAAAATAAGGTGTGTAAATTACACAAAGCTCTTTATGGATCAAAAGCAATCCCCTGTGAGCTTGGTTTGGTCGTTTTACCGAAGTTGTTAAGAACCTTGGGTTCATACAAGGTCAAGTGACCACACTATGTTCACCAAGGTGTCTCTCTTTGGAAAAGAGTCATCCTCATTGTATATGTGGATGACATTATCATCTTGGGGATGATGCCCCGAGATTGAATCCACTAAAGCATTGTCTTGCAAAGGAGTTTGAGGTTAAAAACCTTGATGAGATGAAATACTTCCTTGGAATGGAAGTGGCTAGATCTAAGGAGGGGATTTTCATATCCCAAAGAAAGTACATCTTAGATCTACTTACTGAAACAGGGATGCTTGAGTGCAAACCTGCCTCCACTCTTATTGACCCTGGGGTGAAGTTGGAAAAGGAGAGTAAATTTGCCCCTGTGGATGTAGGCAGATACCAAAGACTGGTGGGAAAATTGATTTACTTGGCTCATACTAGACCAGACATATGCTATGCAGTGAGTCTGGTCAGCCAGTTTATGCATCATCCTTGTCAAGAACATCTTGATATTGTCCATGCGGATCTTGAGGTATCTAAAAGGGATCATTGGTCAAGGTCTTATCTTCAAGAAATCTAAAGATAGAAAGATCCAAGTCTTCACTTGATCTTTGATTGGGCGGGTTACGTGATTGATCGAAGATCTACTACTGGCTATTGCTCCTATTTTTGGGGAAACCTCACAACTTGGAAGAGTAAGAAACAACCAGTGGTTTCTAGAAGCAGTGCAGAGGCTGAATTAAGGGCCTTGGCCCTAGGTATTTGTGAAGGACTGTGGCTCAAAAAGATCCTGGTTGACCTACACATCAAGAAAGAGCATCCTATTCTTCTATCTTGTGATAATGTGTCTGCTATCAACATGTCTGAGAATCCCATTCATCATGACAGATCCAAACATATAGACAATGACAGACACTTTATCAAAGAAAAAGTTGAAGGTCAAGACATCAGCATTGAATTCATACCCTCTCAAGATCAAGTGGCTGATATTTTTACTAAGGGATCTGCTCTACCTATATTCACCAGAATGAGAAGCAAGCTAGGCTGTTACTCTATCCACAACCAAGCTTGAGGAAGGGTGTTAAAATATAGGTTAATACTATAGTTTAATATAGGTTAATACTATAGTTTAATATCTTTTATCTCTTTTCTTAAGTGTCCTAATGATGTAATTAGGACATTTTTCCCTGTTCTTATCTACTTTCTGTTTTTGCCCAGAAAACACTGTTCCTAGCCGTTGGCACTGTTCATAGCCGTTGGAACAGTGTTTTCTAGCTGTTGGAGGTTTTCCCTTATATATTGTAAGCTGTCCTTACGTTCTCCATAAGGAACTATCAATAAAATACTACTTTCCACCTATCTTTTTCTACAATTTGTAATCTCCTATTTAATCTCTTTGTAATCCGCATTCAATAATAAGAATTGTCTTTCATTCAAACTAACAATATTCAAATTTTGCACACTGATTCAGACATAGAAAAAACTGTGGAATTGACTCATGCAGAAGAACAAACCTTCACCATACCACCTATCACTCAAATTTACTCCAGAAAAGCTCTTGTGATTAACAACACCCAGGAAAGTGTTCGAGCTTCTTAGGCAGTGAGAGAATTGAAAATTCTGAAACTCAAACTCAAACTCGGGACTCGGACAGACTACCTAGTTGATAGACCAATGGCCTTGAGAAAAGGAACAAGAACCTGCACTAAAAAGTCCATCTATAACTTTATCTCCCACAGAATTCTTTCCCCTAACTACAAAGCCTTCTTATCCAACCTAGATCAGCAACAAGTCCCAACTTCTGTGCAGGAAGCTCTTGCCTCACCTAATTGGAAAAAGGTGAAAAAATAAATGCTTGTATTAAAAATAGAACTCAGGACATAACGCAATTACCCAAAGAGAGAAAAACCGGTTGGGTGTAAATGGGTTTTCAATGTTAAATACAATTCAGATGGTAGCATCAGTATGTATAAGGCATGGTTAGTAATCAAAGGGTTACTCCATCCTATGGAATAGACCACAAGGAGGCCTTTGCTCCTGTGGCAAAGTTGAATTATGTTAGCGTTCCATAATCTTTGGCAACCAACAATGACTGAAACTTATACCAATTGGAATTCAGGAACGCTTTTCTGAAAGGTGAACATAGTTAGGAAATCCGTCCTGGGTGTGAAACCCCTGAGCATGAAGGTACGGTGTGTAAGCTAAAAAGGTTCCTTTATGGACTTAAACAATCTCCCAAAGTATGATTTGGGAGATTTACCATAACTGTTAAAGGTATGAATTTTACTAAATGTCACATACAATATTTATTGTAAGAATAGAGAGAAAAGTTTTCTTGTTATTAGAAAAGATAGATAAAAGCTCTAAAAAATCTATCGCAGATAAAGCTCCTTTATATACAAGGAGAAATTCAATCCAACGGCTAGTTGGATCGAGACAAGAAATACTGTTTCAACGGCTAGTTGGACAATTTGACAAAGGAGAAAAGCTTCTAGAATTAAGGGAAAAGATCAACGACTAATTAGCCACTAATTAACCATTAATTAGGAAAATAATAATAATACACATAATTAACCTCAGATTCTAACATTTATAATAGAGGATTAGTATCCCCCACCATTTTATTTACAAATATGTCAACGTCTAATTTTAAATTAAAAGAACAATAGAAAAATGGTTCACTCGTAAACTCTCAAACACCGATCACGCAGGGGGGGATATTGCCAATGAATTCAATATCAAGAGGAATTGACTTATAAGAAACCAAGCAAGGAACTCAGAACTCGCTCCAGTAAAAAAAAAAAAGCCAAATATTTGCATTGGGGATGAACGCTATTGGGTCAAACGGGTAATTTGGCCTACTCGAACACCGTGGTTGTATAAGTGTACTGATCTGTATCTTTGCCAGGCATGTCACTCGGCATATCTGTAAAAGACTCAAAATTATATTCTCAACTCGACTTCTTTTCTACCATTGAGTGCAAAGGGAAAGGTGTTACATAGGTAGCATATCAGCATATAATATAGGCCACTCTTCGCTAACAGGAACGAGCCTTCCTTTTTGTTGTAGTATACTACAATCAAAATCCTCATTCTTTCAACCCCCTCCCCTCTTTCGGCACACACAAAGGTAAAAGCAGGAATGCCCACCATGTTGTCAGTTATATCACACAATTATGCAAGAACCAAGTAGATCCCAAGTCAATGAAATTGAAGACCAATACAGGGAGGTAGGAAGTGGGGGACCGAAGGGTCAAACGACTCAAAGCTCTATAGAAATATTAACAAACAAAATACAACCTAATAAAAAGAAGCCTTCAACTGAAGGACTCAAATGCATTTCCAAGACACCACTTATTGCCCCACCCAAAAGTCATCCATAGAAAAAAAAAAACATACTCTAGGATTCACTGCAACAGCAGTATCACCAAACAATGTTTCCGGACGGGTAGTTGCAATTGTCAAAAAGTCACTCCTGCAACAAAAGAATCAAACCAACTCCAATAAGCAGGCTGTAGAATTTTAGAGAGATAAAAGACAATATTAATGATACTTTTCTAGGACAATCTATTCCATTTTTTATAGTTACATAAAACTTGACCAACAAGAAAAGAGATATAGCCGACATTTTACCCTTATACACACTAAAACCAACATTCCCCTTATAACATAATAATAAATTAAACAAAAACCCCTTATAGCATAATAATAAATTAAACAAAAAAGGGACTTTGGACTCTATTTCTCAACACTCCCCCTCAAGTTGGTGCATAGATATTCAGCATGCCCAACTTGCTTGCAAAACCTTCAAAGTCCACTCTTCCAAGAGCCCTGGTCAACCCGTCCGCCACTTGTTTAGCTGAAGGTAGAAATGGTATACAAATAAACCCATTCTCTAGTTTTTCCTTGATGAAATGCCTATCAATATCCACATGCTTGGTCGTATCATTATGGACATCAATATCTATCACAGCCTTGTTATGACAAAATAACTTCATCGGCAACCGAAGTGGCATCCTCAAACCTTCCAAAACATGCTTTAACCACAGACCTTCACACACACCCAATTCCAATGATCTAAACTCTGTTTCAGCACTTCTACGAGGCACCACACTCTGCTTCTTACTTCTCCACGCAACAAGGCTCCCCCACACAGCATAACCAAAAATTGACTTTCGGTCTTTGAGATCTGCCCCCCAATCTGCATCGGTGAATAATTCGGCTCATCTTTTGTCTGTTTTAATCATGTACAAACCATTGCCTGGAGTCGCCTTGAGATAACTCAGGATACTATTAACCGCATCCATGTGTCTCTGAGTAGTGACTAACCGCGCTGTTGAGAAAGAGGGGCAATGTGGTCTTTTTCAGTCTGAATAAGTGTAGTAGGGTTTATTAGCCAAGCAGCCAATATTTACTTATTTAGATTATTCTGTTTTGATTCAGTTATTTAAATTGAAATGGCTGATCTTGATTGATTCCTAAAATCAAGGAATTCTAGACTCTAGGTCTTTTCCTATTTAAGCTAGGTCTCCTATCACTGTAAAACACAATTCATAAATAATAAAATACTTTTTTCCTTTTCCTTTGTTAACATGGTATCAGAGACTAGATTCCCTCAAAATCCTAGGTCAAAAATGTATCTCGAGCCGCAATGACCAAATGAATCGGCTGAGTCTTCGTTCATCAAATGAAACTTCTGGAGTCACCACCCCGGGAGGCATACTTGTCAAAGCATCGGCGAAGCGCCGAGGGGAGGAAAAGCATAAGCGGCGCTTAAGTGCCAAAAAGCGGCGCTTTTTCACAAAAAAACTTGCAAACCACAAAAAAATGTTGTTTTAATGAAAAAGTAACAAAAAAAACAAATAAATCATGTATAAGCAATATTATACTTTGATAAAACACTATAATCAACAATTAAAACATCAAAAAGACTTAATAATCAACATCAAGGACACACAATGTCACAAACAAAAAGAAGTCTACGCAAAAACATAACATATCAAGATAATTTTTCTTATGAGTTACTTAGAGTACTAGTTAAGGACTTAGCCACTTAGGATGAAATATTACAAAACGTAACAAGATAAAGATAAGTTTCCTTAGGAGTTACCGAGTTACTTAGAGTTCTAGTTAGGACTTAGCCACTTAGGATGAAATATTACAAAACATAACAAGATAAGTTTCCTTGGTAGTTACTAGAGTACTAGTTAGGACTTAGCCACTTAAGATGAAATACTACAAAAGGTAATAACTAATAAGTGTTCAATTATCCAAATCAAGCCCCTCATTCCCATTGCTCTCATCCCATGTTTCCCATCCTTCATCCTCCTCCTCATCATCCGAATCTTCTCCAATTTCAACCTCTTCATCCTCTTCGGTTTCGTCACCATCATCAAATTCCCCCTCACTTTCATCAACTAGTTGAAAATTGCCTTTTGAAGTTGATGATCGAGTAAGTCTTCTCTCATTCACCCCACTAGCCTCTGCTAAAACATTCCATGTCAAATCACTACCATCATCATGAACGGGTAGATCACCGGCATCTTGTATATCCAAACACTCCATCCTTCCAAGTGTCCATTCATTGTTGATATCATCAACGTCCTTCAAGTTCAAGAGAATAGGATCATTTTTCTTGGATTTAGCACGATCCTTGAGCTTTCGATTGTATTTCACGTACACTAAATCACGTAGCCTCTTGTGCTCAAGCCTAGTCCTTCTCTTTGAGTGTATATGTTCCACAAAATTTTCAATGTTTGGACACGCATATAAGTCAAAGAAAATATAATTATTTGCTAGTCAAAAGACTCAAAACTATTTTTGCTTACAAGCTCAAAAATACTCCAGTTTCTTTCGCATCCCGAAGAACTTGTAGTGAGGCTAAGAATTTTAATTGCAAACTCCTTCAAATTTGGCGTGCTATTTCCAAATGTTCTCCACCAATCGGCTTAGATTTGAAAAAAAAAAGTTTGATTAGTCACTTAAAGTGTTATAAACACTTACTAATAGTCTGAAACTATGTTTTTAATTAAAGATTTAAAGTAGAAAAAAGTATTTACCGGGTGACATTTCATGTGTTGGATCATTTCTTGCATCAATGGCAAATTGATTTCCAAACAAACCCCTAGAAGTCTGATACTTCGACAACTCACTCATAAGGATCTTGCTTTGAGCTTCATTATTTGGTACCAATCTCTTCACGCAATTGAGAAATCCATAGGTGACTTCTTCATCGGTCTCAACACTTGGATTGTGATAATAAAAGTGGGGATTTAGATAGTAACCCGCGGCATGCAAAGGGTGATGAAGTTGATTGTCCCACCTATTACCAATAAGCTTTAACACTTCCTCACACTTTTTCTTGTTGGTTTCAAAGCTTTTTAAAATTGCTTCCTTTGCTCTATCCATGGCTTCATAATTGTAACCCATAGATGGCCTCATCTCATTATCCGCAATACGAAGCACCGCCACCAAAGGTCCCATCAACTTGAGGATGTATACCACATTATTCCAAAAGCTAGGAGTGAAAACAGTTCGATTAGCTTCAATACCGGATGCATCCTTAGACCACCTATTATCTTTCCACATTGGTGACAAGAACATCCTTTTCAATTCACTTTGATGTTTATGTAAGCTCTTCAAAGTGAGGAATGTGGTAGCAAAACGCGTGGTGCCATACTTTGCTAGCTCTCTTTTGTTAGTGTGCTCCCACATGATATGCAAAACACTAACATGGCGATAAATGAAACCAACAAAAGTAATCGCCTTAGAAATGGTGTTGCGGACAACAGAAATTTTCCCAATGTCCTCTAACATCAAATCAATGCAATGTGCTGCACATGGAGTCCAAAACAAATTTGGTCTCCTTTCCATTAGTAGCTTCCCTACAATATTAAAAATCAAATTTGACTATAATGCAATATTAATATGAAGATTCTAAAAATTATAAAGCATAGATGTTAAGGCATACCGGCTAACTTATAATTTGATCCGTTATCCGTTATTACTTGGATAACATTCTTCTCTCCAGCTTTATCAACATACTTCTCAAGCAATTCACATATCAACTTGCCATCCTTAACCTTCTTTGATGCATCCTCAGAATCCAAAAACATTGACCCTTTGGAATTATTAGCTAAAAAATTTATCAATGTTCTATGACGTTTATCTTCCCAACCATCCGCCATGATTGAACACCCATATTTTTCGGTTTCTTCCACATTCTCTTTCAACCTTTCTTCAATGATGGCAACCGCTTTTTTCAAAATATGCACTCTTAATTCATGATAAGAAGGTGGCTTCATATTTGGCCCAGCCTCACCTATAGCTTGAATCATTCTTTTGAAACTTTCTAACTTGGCCAAATTAAATGCCAATACACCATCATAGAAAAAGTGACCAATCTCTTGACATGCCCGCTCTCTCAACTTAGGATTAACACAATCCATGATGCTTGTTTGCCTCATCTTCGGTGCATCATATGGTTTTCGTAGAATAAATTGGTCCATGGTGCCTTTCTTACTTCCACTTGCACCAACAGTTGGAGTTGGACAAATTCTTTTCTTTGTGGATGCGATTCTCCAACTTCATCATTGTCAACCTCGTAAAAGCATGCATCATACTCCCACGCCCGCACTCGCTTGTTTTTTTTTACTCTTCTTATTCATGGTCGCCAACACCTCTTCACGGACGATTGTGGACATTTCGGACACTTTTTAACCCTTTTGTAATCAGTATCAACACCAACAAGATGTTGTTTTGCTCTAAAAATCCTCCACTAGATGTGTGTCCACAATAATTACACACCAAAAAGCAGTTTGATTGTGCAGGAATTTTTGGTGAAAATGTTTCCATCCTATATCCGTTTTTGTGCTACTTTGACCTTGAGAGCTAGACATTATGTATTATTATAAAATCTGAAAGGAAAAACCGAAAAAGAAGAAGAATCAAGTCAATCAACAACAACAACAAGAAGAATCAACAGCAACAAGAAGAAGAATGAAAGGAGAGGAATCAATCAACAACAACAAACCGAAAAAAATAAATCTTTTTACCATTTTAGAGATGAAAATTTCCAGAAAAAATGAAAGGAAAAAAAAAAAGAAGAAGAAAGGAGAAGAAACACAAACCGAAAAAAATACATCTTTTTACCATTTTAGAGATAAAATTTCCAAAAAAAATGAAAGGGAAAAAAAAAAAAGGAGAAGAAACTTACCTGCTGTGGTCGATGAAAGGGAGGGAAATGAAAAAAAAAAATCTGTGGTCTACAAAAGATAAGGGTTTTGGGTGTAAAAGTAACATTGAAAGGACAAAAATACCCTGCTTTTATTAATTTTTTACCGCCGCCTCGACAACATGAAAAAGCGGCGCTTTTGACGCTTTTCACGCTTTGGCGCTTAAGCGGCGCATTTAGTATTAAGCGTACGCTTTTCTATTAGACACGCTTAAACATGGAACTGAAGCGTGGTTCCGCCGCTTACGCTTAAGCGGCGCTTAATCGGCGCTTAACCGGCGCTTTGACAAGTGTGCCGGGAGGAACAGGAGATGATGGAAATCCCACTAATCTCTCATCCGCAATTCTTGTATCTCGAAGGTTAAATGGGACTAATCACCTGGAATGGTCCCGCACAATGAGGTTGGCTATTGATGGCGAGAGGAAGCTTGGATATCTCACGGGGGAGACCAAGAAACCAGGACCAAATGATCCTAAAATTGGATCCTGGAAGTCGGAAAATTCAATTACAATGGGTTTGGCTCATCAACGCAATGGAGCCAACCATTGCCGAATCCCATATGTTCCTACAAAAGCGAAGGATATTTGGGATGTTATAAAGGAAGTGTACTCGAGATCTTGAGAATTCCTCTCATCTATGAGTTGAAGACAAGACGATGGAATCAAACAGAAACCAAAGATGTCACTACTTATTATAATGAGATTGTCGATCCATAGCAAGAGTTAGACATATGCCATGATGACGGTTGGGAATGCCACGGAGACAGATTACAAGTTCAAGAAAAGGGAAGAAAATGAGAGAGTTTACTCATTTCTAAATTGTCTAAATCTTTCCTAGATGAAGTCCAGGGAAGGATTCTTGGAAGGAAACCTCTACCATCTCTAAGAGAGGTCTTTTTCTCGAGGTCGGGAGGAGGAGTCCAGAGGAATGTTATGCCTGAGACTTTACTCTGGGCGTAACCCTAAGACAATGAATCCTAGTCTTGAAGCATCACCTTGGTTGCGACCAGAGGAAATGACCAGGAAGGCGGCGAGCGAGTTGTTGTGGTGCGATCGTTGTAAAAAGCAACACTAGGGAAAATTGTTGGGGAATACATGGAAAACCCCCAAAACTGGAAACCAAGAAATCAGAACAGTGGTGGAAGAGGAGACACCAGCAGGGCCAACAAAGTGAAATGTCCTCTGGACAGCTGTCCCTCACAAAGAGCAACTAGACCATCTGAGCCAACTCCTGGCCAACCACACCAATTTCAATGCAATCTTGCTGAATCTGGTAAAATCTTTGCCTTTTCCATTTACAAATCTCATTTTGATACACACTGGATCATTGATTCAGGTGCAACAGATCATATGACACATGCCTCTGAAAATTTTGACTCTTATGTTCCATGTGGAGGAAATCAGAGGGTTAAAATAGCAGATGGATCCTATGTTGTCATTATTG
This sequence comes from Gentiana macrophylla, assembly GCA_026214975.1. Lineage (NCBI taxonomy): Eukaryota > Viridiplantae > Streptophyta > Magnoliopsida > Gentianales > Gentianaceae > Gentiana > Gentiana macrophylla. The sequence goes on along the minus strand of CM047816.1, from coordinate 67,540,049 downwards.
GCAAGGGATCCATTACTATTTGGTCTCAACATTTTGGAGGAAAGAGATCCTGCCAGGAATAAGAAAGAACCAAGGAGTACTAGTTACCACCCATCCATTGTGTCCAATAATGAAACCATGATGTGGCATGCTAGATTAGGACACCCTAGCTTTGGTTATATGAAAAAGTTATTTCTAAACTCTTTATGAATAAAAAGCTTTACGATTTTCATTGTGAAGTATGTGAATTATCGAAGCACGAACGAAGTGTATATGTTTCTCAACCTGATAAACCTACCAAACCCTTTCACTATCATCCACAAGTGATGTGCAGGGTCCCTCCAAACAGTCACTTGTGAATTGTAAAAGGTGGTTTGTGTCTTTTATTGATGATCATACACGTGCGACTTGGACTTATTTGTTGAAAGAAAAATCTGGAGTGGAACAAGCTTTTAAAATGTTTTATAGCATGATTAATACTCGGTTCCACACTAAAATTGTGATCCTAAGGACAAACAATGGAACAGAGTACTATAATAAGGTTTTAAAGGTTTTTTTCGAAAAAGGATCATCCACCAAAGCTCATGTGTCAACACACCTCAACAAAATGGTGTGTCGGGGAGGAAAAATAGACACTTGCTTGAGGTGATTAGATCCCTCCTTTTGGCATCGGATGTCCCAAATACCTTTGGGAGAGGCCTACTCACAAAGAAGTGTATCGATTAACGAGCGCCGGCGAAAGCATTGATTTCAAGAAACCCTTGGAAAAACATAAACAATACTTGCCTGAGACCAGGTGATCCAAAATCTTCCCTTAAAAACTTTGGTTGCATTGCCTTTGCACACACATACGACCAGGGTAACCTGGACCCAAGGCATACTTGTTAAAGCGCCGATTAAGCGCCGATTAAGCGTAATCGTCAAACCCACGCTTCAAAATTGGTGTTAAGCGTCCAGATGAGAAAGCGTCGCTTTTTAGTAAAAGCGACGCTTTTTACCGTCTCAAAAAGCGCCATGAAGCGCCGCTTTTCATTATTCGGCAGATCAGTAGATTTTTAACATCGGTGCATTTTTGTAACCGTTGTTACTTTTACACCCATAACCCTATCTCCTATTCAGAGATGCTTATTCTAATTTCATTCCCTCCTTCTTCACTTGATTACTGGAAATTGAGGTAAGTTTCTTCTTTTTTTTCTTTTTCCTTTTTTTTTTTTTCGAAAGATTTCTTCTCTCAAATTTCAAAGAGCAAGGTAAATTACTCTTCTTCCCCGTCTCTTATCTCTACTTCTTCATTTCTCACTCCCAATTTCACATAAAAAGAGTGAACTATACAGCACCCTTTTTCTTTTTAAATTTAATTATTAGTTGCTTCTATTCTTATTTTTTTTTCTTCTAATTAGATTTAAGTTGCTAGCGCCTTTTAAAAAAAAAAAAACTAATTACTAATTGGTTAACTTTCTTAACTTTAACATGACATTTGACTATTGTTGTTTTCTTTTTCCTTTCAGATTTTATAATAATATATAATGTCTAGCTCTCAAGGTCAAAGTAGCACAAAAACGGATATAGGATGGAAACATTTTCACCAAAAATTCCCAGACAATCAAACTGTTTTGGTGTGTAATTATTGTGGACACACATCTAGTGGAGGGATTTTTAGAGCAAAACAACATCTTGTTGGTGTTGATACTGATTACAAAGGGGTTAAAAAGTGTCCGAAATGTCCACAATCTGTCCGTGAAGAGGTGTTGGCAGCCATGAATAAGAAGAGTAAACAAAAAAACAAACGAGTGCAGGGCGTGGGGAGTATGATGCATGCTTTTATGAGGTTGACAATGATGAAGTTGGAGAATCGCATCCACAAAGAAAAAGTTGTCCAACTCCAACTGTTGGTGCAAGTGGAAGTAAGAAAGGCACCATGGACCAATTTATTCTAAGAAAACCATATGATGCACCGAAGATGAGGCAAACAATCATCATGGATTGTGTTAATCCTAAGTTGAGAGAGCGGGCATGTCAAGAGATTGGTCACTTTTTCTATGATGGTGCATTGGCATTTAATTTGGCCAAGTTAGAAAGTTTCAAAAGAATGATTCAAGCTATAGGTGAGGCTGGGCCAAATATGAAGCCACCTTCTCATCATGAATTAAGAGTGCCTATTTTGAAAAAGCGGTTGCCATCATTGAAGAAAGGTTGAAAGAGAATGTGGAAGAAACCGAAAAATATGGGTGTTCACTCATGGCGGATGGTTGGGAAGATAAACGTCATAGAACATTGATAAAATTTTTGGCTAATAATTCCAAAGGGTCAATGTTTTTGGATTCTGAGGATGCATCAAAGAAGGTTAAGGATGGCAAGTTGATATGTGAATTGCTTGAGAAGTATGTTGATAAAGTTGGAGAGAAGAATGTTATCCAAGTAATAACGGATAACGGATCAAATTATAAGTTAGCCGGTATGCCTTAACATCTATGCTTTATAATTTTTAGAATCTTCATATTAATATTGCATTATAGTCTAATTTGATTTTTAATATTGTAGGAAGCTACTAATGGAAAGGAGACCAAATTTGTTTTGGACTCCATGTATGCAAAGACATTGCATTGATTTGATGTTAGAGGACATTGGGAAAATTTACGTTGTCCATGCAACACCATTTCTAAGGCGATTACTTTTGTTGGTTTCATCTATCGCCATGTTAGTGTTTTGCATATCATGTGGGAGCACACTAACAAAAGAGAGCTAGCAAAGTATGGCACCACGCGTTTGCTACCACATTCCTCACTTTGAAGAGCCTACATAAACATCAAAGTGAATTGAAAAGGATGTTCTTGTCACCAATGTGGAAAGATAATAGGTGGTCTAAGGATGCATCCGGTATTGAAGCTAATCGAACTGTTTTCACTCCTAGCTTTTGGAATAATGTGGTATACATCCTTAATTAAAAACATAGTTTCAGACTATTAGTAAGTGTATATAACACTTTAAGTGACTAATCAAACTTTTTTTTTCCAAATCTAAGCCGATTGGTGGAGAACATTTGGAAATAGCACGCCAAATTTGAAGGAGCTTGCAATTAAAATTATTAGCCTCACTACAAGTTCTTCGGGATGCGAAAGAGATTGGAGTATTTTTGAGCTTGTAAGCAACAATAGTTTTGACTAGCAAATAATTATATTTTCTTTGACTTATATGCGTGTCCAAACATTGAAAATTTTGTGGAACAGATACACCCAAAGAGAAGGCACAAAAGGCTACGTGATTTAGTGTACGTGAAATACAATCGAAAGCTCCAGGATCGTGCTAAATCCAAGAAAAATGATCCTATTCTCTTGAACTTGAAGGACGTTGATGATATCAACAATGAATGGACACTTGGAAGGATGGAGAGTTTGGATATACAAGATGCCGGTGATCTACCCGTTCATGATGATGGTAGTGATTTGACATGGAATGTTTTAGCAGAGGCTAGTGGGGTGAATGAGAGAAGACATACTTGATCATCAACTTCAAAAGGCAATTTTCAACTAGTTGATGAAAGTGAGGGGGAATTTGATGATGGTGACGAAACCGAAGAGGATGAAGAGGTTGAAATTGGAGAAGATTCGGATGATGAGGAGGAGGATGAAGGATGGGAAACATGGGATGAGAGCAATGGGAATGAGGGGCTTGATTTGGATAATTGAACACTTATTAGTTATTACCTTTTGTAGTATTTCATCTTAAGTGGCTAAGTCCTAACTAGTACTCTAGTAACTACCAAGGAAACTTATCTTGTTCTGTTTTGTAATATTTCATCCTAAGTGGCTAAGTCCTAACTAGAACTCTAAGTAACTCGGTAACTCCTAAGGAAACTTTTCTTTATCTTGTTATGTTTTGTAATATTTCATCGTAAGTGGCTAAGTCCTTAACTAGTACTCTAAGTAACTCATAAGAAAAATTATCTTGATATGTTATGTTTTTGCGTAGACTTCTTTTTGTTTGTGTGTCCTTGATGTTGATTATTAAGTCTTTTGATGTTTTAATTGTTGATTATATTGCTTTATCAAAGTATAATATTGCTTATACATGATTTATTTGTTTTTTTGTTAGTTTTTAAATAAAACAACATTTTTTTGTGGTATGCACGCTTTTTGGCTCTTAAGCGGCGCTTACGCTTTTCCTCTCCTCGGCACTTCGCCGACGCTTTACGCTTTGACAAGTATGACCCAAGGTCTACAAAATGCATGTTTATAGGATACTCTTCCAACAAGGGATATAGGTGTTTTGATTTTCAAAAACAAAAAATCATTGAAACAATGGATGTTACCTTTTTTGAAAATAAAATGTATTGTAATCAAAGATCATCTTCGTGAGGAGTATTTAATGAACCAAGAAGATAGTGCTGATTTCCAATACAACCAATTTGGGGTTGACTTACCTAATATATCACATCATGAAGAGGTAATGGACAGACACAATGATGAGGGCACTAATCAGATAAGTCATCCCCAAGTACACCCAAACCTGCAACAAAACTCCAAGGTCTCACTTACTTCAGGAGGTATCCCAAATCCGAAATGGGAAGAGATACAGGGCTCAGACTGCAGGATCCTGAACCAGAACCACCGCAAGTGGATAGCAATAGCGAGAAATCCTCACTTGATACACCATCACCTTCCACACAAAAAAACCCGAAAACCCCCCAGAAAAGTCTTGAATCCTTTACTCAATTGACCAGTATAGACCCCAGCACCAGCCTCAGTTCAGAGCCCAATCTCCAGAATGAAAATGAAAAGCTCATGCTAGATGTTCCAACAGCTATCAGAAAGCCACCTAGGGATGTACTAAACACCTTAGGTATCCCATCCAAAACTACCTGACCTACAAAAAACTATCCACCACACCTAAAGCCTGTCTCTAGCATTTTAGAGCACAAAATCCCAACAAATATACATGAGGCTCTAAAAGTTCCTGAATTGAGGACAGTTGTATATGAGGAACTTGGAGCATTGGTAAAAAATGACAATTGGGAATTGGTGAAAAAACCAAAAGGGAAGAAGCCAGTGGGGTGTAGGTGGATATTCACCATCAAGTACAAGGCTAATGGTGAGATTGAGAGATATAAGTCCAGGTTGGTGGCCAAGGAATACAGTCAAACTTATGGAATTGACTATTCTGAGACCTTCTCCCTTGTACTAGTTGGATGTGAAGAATACCTTCCTTCATAGGGATCTGAAGGAGAAAGTTTACATGGAGTTGCCCACAAGATTTGACCTTAAAACCCCAGGGAAGGTGTGCAAACTGAGGAAGTCACTATATGGCCTGAAACAGAGTCCCAAAGCCTGGTTTGATATGTTCAGACAGTTTCTTCTGAAGGTGGGATTTAGACAGGACATTCTCGACCACACTCGCTTATAAAGAAAGGGCGAGAGAACAAGGTGATTGTTCTTGTGGTGTATGTGGATGACATCATCCTCAGAGGATGATAAAGCTGGAATTGAACAGGTGAACTCAAAGACCTAGGAAAGCTGAAATACTTTCTAGGAATGGAGATTGGAGATTGCTAGATCAGAACAGGGAATGGTGGTGTCCTAAAGGAAGTATGTTCTGGACCTACTAAAAGAGAGAGGACTGTTGGGGTATAAACCTACTAGCATCCCTATGGAAGCCAATTTGAAACTCGCTAAGAGAAAAGATGGTGACGAAGAAGTGGATAGGGAACAATACCAAAGGCTGGTGAGAAAACTGATTTATCTCGTTCACACTAGGCCTGACATCTCATATGCTGTGGGGTTGTCCCACATTGGGCACTTGCTATTGTATCACCCACCATATTAAGAGATGGACTTCCCTCACCTCACAACCTAGGTTTTAGGGATGAGGCCCCTCCTCTTATATGGGCTTGGGCCAAGATTTTCTACATGGTATCGGAGCCACCCCTTTTATTGTGCAAGTGTTGGGCCTCTTTGTTGGCCTTGTGTTCCCGGCCCACACTTGAGGGGGCGTGTTAAAGTTGTCCCACTTGGGCACTTGCTATTGTATCACCCACCATATTAAGAGATGGACTTCCCTCACCTCACAACCTAGGTTTTGGGGATGAGGCCCCTCCTCTTCTATGGGCTTGGGCAACCAATCTCACTATCAGGGCAGTCATCATAATTATCAGGTACCGAAAGGGAACTGTTGGAGCAGGGCTGATGTTCAAAAAATCCAAGAAAAAGGGAATAGAAGTGTTCACTGATTCAGACTAGGCTGGAGCAAAGGACGGCAGATCAACTACACGGTACTGCACATTTGTCCGGGGTAATCTTGTAACTTTGAGAAGCAAGAAGCAGAGTTTAGAGCTATGGCAAATAGGATCTGTGAAGAGTTGTGGGTGAAAATGGTGATTGAAGACTAGAACTTCAGTCCTCAGCTGCTCCTAAAGTTGTAATGTGATAATAAGCCTGCAATTGACATTGCAAATGATCCAGTCCAATATGATATAACCAAACATGTTGAGTTGGACAATCATTTCATAAAGGAAAAACTAGAAAGTGGTTTATATGTATTCCATTCATGCCATCAGCTCAGCAAACAGCAGATGGGCTAACCAAGGCCTTAATGAAACAAAACTTTGAAGAGTTTATGAGCAAGTTGGGCATGATCAATATCTATGCTCAACTTGATCGGGAGTGTTGAGAACGAGGGGCAATGTGGTATTTTTCGGTCTAAATTAGTGTAGTAGGGTTTATTAGCGTAGCAGCCGATATTTCCTTATTTAGATTATTCTGTTTTGATTTTCAGTTATTTAAATTGTAATGGAGGGTCTTGATTTGATTCCTAAAATCAAGGAATTCAAAACAGTCAAGACTCTAGGTCTTTTCCTATTTAAGCTAAGTCTCCCATCATTGTAAAAAACAATTCAGAAATAATAATATACTTTTTTACTTTTCCTTCGTTAACACGCGCCCACATCAAATGCTATATATGGTCATGTATGAGATTAAAAAATCAACCTAAACACCAATCTTTGGTACCTCTCCACGCTCACGGGATCATCCTCTACAATCTCTCCAAGCTTGGAATTTTGCTCCACTAGAGTCACAACTGGCCTAGCTCCACTCATCCCAGTTTCAGCCAAGAGATCCAAAATCTACTTCCTCTGTGACACAACAATCCTATGTTCGGATCTCGCCACTTCCATTCCAATGATGAACATCTTCATGGACCTTGACCATTGTAGCGCTTTGAACCATTTAATTTATGACATGAGATAGTCTCTAGAATTCTTTTGATTCCTCCAACCCTACCTCAATTGGATTTATTGAGGTGGAAATGATTTCGATGGTTGTTGATGATGTATCGACTATCGGTGACAATGTTCGAATAGAAAACGGTAGAGAGAAAAGAAGATTTTGTTTTCATAGATCGGGGCAGAGAAAAGTAAAGAAGATTATTGAAATCCCAGGCCTTGTTTGGTTTCGGGTTGGATTGGGGTTGAATGGATTCAAGAAAGAGAAAGTAAAATAAAATATGGTGAAATAATGATTATAAAGTTGAAATGTTATGTTGAAATTTGTGTAGTTGAAGAAATGATTGGTGAGAGAAATTTTAATGAAATATTATATTGAAAACGTAATGGTTAAATAGGTAGTGGGTGAATAAAGTGAATTGATTAATATTATTTTATTTGTTGATGTTGAATGATTGATGAGAGAATTTATAATAAAATAATAATAAATAAGATAGTGGATTGAATAAAATATTGGGTTTGATCCAACCCACCTGAAACCAAACAAAGCCCTGAATAGTACAACAATTTAAAGGTCTAAGAACACCAACTAACAAAGGAAACTTAAAAGGGCTAGTGACCGCCCAAAAAGGTAGGCAATAAAATCACCTATCTAAAGAAAGAAATAAAAAGAATAAAATAATCTAACCAAGGATTGGACAGCTATAATTAACTGGCCTAATTAATGGGTTAATAACTCCTAATTACAATTCAATATTCAAATTTTATAGCTGTTAAACAATGTTTAAACAGCCGTAAACCTCAATTTAAATTGGACAGCCATAATTAACTGGCCTAATTAATGGGTTAATAACTCCTAATTACAATTCAATATTCAAATTTTATAGCTGTTAAACAATGTTTAAACAGCCATAAACCTCATGTGCAGTCAACACTTTTCAACAGCTTATGCTTTTCAACAAAGTGGTAATCCCACATAAACCATTCACAAGAATTTAAGGCTGATTGACCGAAAAATCTGTCAAACTAAAACTCCATGTAGAAGTTTAAAAAACAAAATACACGGTCTAACATACATACATGCAACGCAGGAGGAAAAATTGCAATGTTCTAACTGCATATTCTCCCAAATTCATTGGAAGGGCCAAAAAGGATAGAAAGGGATGCCCTGTCAGCTTTAGAATATAAACACTATTTTTACTGGAATTTCGTTATCTCATAAATGACTCTTGACCAAAAAGATGCAACATATAAAACAGCAATCTATCTGTATAATCAATGACTAATAATGAGCAAATTCAAGACAAGACTGTACGAAAAGAATCAATATATATATTCGGAAGAACTAATAAATTACCTTGAACCTCCAGCAACACGGTACTTGATATGATACAAAGCCCCAGGCTCTTCAAAGTATTCTACTTCCTAACAAGGTACGAAACTAGATATCAACAAATGACAGTGGCCCTTTACGAGCTTGGATAATGTCCAATAGCATCTACTAAAAAGTACCAAGTCGGAAACTGCAGTCTGCAAATTCGGGGACCAGTTGACCATGTAAGAACCTGTGACGAGAAGTACAAGCTTACAAAACTACTAACTCACTCACTCAATGAGAATGTTATTTGTAGAAACGAAGACTTCTAGACTTTGTCAATGAACTGAGAGTACATGTACAAAAACTATAGTAGTTCAGCACACTAACTTAAAAGCAAGGTATTGCAAATTTTCTTCCTACGCTCAACCCAACTTTCCTTTGTGGGACAGTATAACCTCTGAAGCACATGATTTAGTCAAACAATTGTACGAGTAACAAATAGACGCTTGAATCATTCACACTTTGTATTTTTTACCACAAAACCATTGAAGACTTGAAGGGCCTTATGGTACACAGTTTACATGATCATTGTCAATCAAGAAACATCATATTACAGAACACAAAAAAGTTGTACCTTGGTATATCAGGCCTTTCTCATGAAGCCTGATAAAGGCCTCGACAACAGCTCCTACAAAAATGGAGGGCACAACATTAAACAACTAGATTGTCTGCTTCAACAAAATCAGAACACTACCCATTACCAAGAACCTCACAGAAATTGTGACCATTGGGTCCAAATTGGAAACAGAATATAAAAGCAAGAAAAAGGACCCGCGGTCAAATAATAAACGCTTTCAAAATATCTTAAGCACTAGGATGATAGCCTACTGCATATTCTTCATATCACTTATAGTAAATTAAATAATTCCTCATGGAAAGTGACTTACGACTTAGCTGGGCATCAAGAGTAAAATGTTCTCTGGTCCAGTCACAAGAAGCTCCGAGTCTCTTAATCTGATTCGTTATTCTACCACCATACCTAGAGGTTATAAGTCAAGAAAGCAAACAATAAATTTAAGAAAAAGAATCAACATAATTGTTGTGCCTTATCTAAACCTTCTTTGCAGAAGAAAAAAAAAATACTCCCTCCGTTTTTTTGTTAGTCGCATTTGGTGTGGGCACACTGTCTAAGAAAGTGATTAATGTGTCTGAATTATAAAATGAAATGACTAAATTGTCCTTATTTAATCTTTTGAATATATTAGCAAACATTAAATACACTATATTGGAAATGTAAATATACATTGATAGTAGTACTATTGGAGTTCCAAAATGACCTTTGGTGTTTTTGATGCATTGGAAATGTATTTTTTATTATTTGAATTGTAACACTTTGTTTAAATCTTCTAATTAATGTGAGGGCAGAAGTGGAAAAAAATAATAAATGATGTATTGGTAATCTAAAATGACAGATATAAGTGAAAAAAACAAATTCTCAAAAGTGACGGTTAAAAAAAAACGGAGGGAGTAGCACAACAGTACGTCATTTTTTCCCACATTTAATACAAATCGACTTAGAATGGCAAATACTACATTTGCATAGAGTCAATTGAAAGAACTGCCAAAAAATAAATTGTATGACAAATGCAAAAAATAAAATAAATAAATAAAAATAAAAAATGGATGTTCCAAAGGTGAGAACATGAGATATTCCACTGTGGTGCCTATGGTGTATATATATAGAGGAAAGCTCACCAAGGCAATAATGTTTCCATGCATGCAAAGCACAAGGGTCCAATTTGAACTGTGTGCTCCCTAAAGAGAGAGGAATGTACCACCCCAGAATATCGAGAATATAGTAAAGGAAGATATCTTTAGTAGAAAATTAGTTTTCTACTCAATGAGGTCTCTAAGACCTGTATATTTCATAGTACTACAAGAAGCCTTAATGAATATTCAAGACTCTTTTTGATATAGGACCTTCTAGGCTCTTTTTACTAATGGATGGGAATATAAGCAATTCAGGCATTCAAACACTTGTATACGCCTCTCACGTGTGGGCCTAAAACAAGTCTGGCCAACAAAGGGCACATACACAAAAAGGGCACTGGCCAACGTAAAGAGAACAAAAGCAAATATAGAGGCACAACACGTGGACAACACAATTAGAATGGCAATACTGTCAACGATGATTGATCTCATAATTTATTACTATATATCATCTTATTTGTCATGGTATCAAAGCAGGTCTTTAGATCAAACCATTCAACTACCCCATTTTGTAATAAATATAAATCCTGATAATACTACCATTTGTCCACTATACTGCAGTTTTTCTGTAGAAACATTAGGGAAAAACTCTTGTATACTATTACTTAGCACATGCTAGGTTTAAATAATACAATGAAACCCTAATCCTTCTCGAACAGGTAAGCTAATTTAGCCCCTTCTCCAAGACTCTCAGCCGCACTCTTTCTCTAAGCCCTACTGCCCACATGGGTCTACTATGACACAAAAGGTGCGGCTGTTTTCTAGGTAAAACAGCAATTTACAATTATACCCTTTTTATTTACAATACAGAAACACACACATTCTGACATTTTCCTATCCATGTTTTCAAAAGCCTGCACATAAGGGGTGTGTCAGAATGCATACATGTGTAAATTACATCTCTTCCTAACCATGTAACTTGTTAGATGAGAAGATAATGTATCATGTGTAGATGGGGAGATAAAAGAAAAACAAGTCATGAGGAACCCGAAAAAAGAGACATGGAGGGAAGCTATGAACAAACACGAGGAAGGCAGGGACCAAAAAAACAAAGAGTGATTTGCCAGAGGGAGAGTTGCCCTGATTAATCAAAATATATGATAACAAATGATAGGGGAACAGGTTTATTTGTGAAGATTCGTGAGGTTTTTATTTTCAGAACAGGAAAGATTAATCATCAGAAAATATCGCATGCTTGATGCCTTACTTCAAATATATCAAGTGGTGGAAACAAACTCAAGGATTTGAAAACTAAAAAAAGCTAGCCACATTTCATTTCAATCTTGTGATTAGGCTCTCAAAATGTACTCAATATGATCTTCTCCAAACACGGGTAAAATTTAAGTATAACCCAGACATAAATTTTATAGAGGAGAGCACAAGGCACCGTTTGTGCATGTTCATTAGGCAGACTCCTAAATTTCCCCTTCTTAATTAAGTACCATTTCATTTTTCAAACACAATACTCTAATTATTATGAAACAAAAGTCAGTAACGCTTGACAGGTTGAAAACAGAGTCCATCACATAACAAACACAAAGTGAGTCAATATGAGACATAACCTCTAAAAGAAAAAGTTTAAGCAAACTCTAGCAGATAGAAATAGAGTCTTTTACATCTGTATGGGAATCTATTGGTATGCAAGGGATTGCTGAAAATAGTTAGGGAGATGAATAGAAAGTAGGTTTACTTCTCTTTCCACTCCCAAACTCTTCTCGTGAACTCTTCTCGTCCCAAATCAGCCCTTTTGATTCCTTCATCAGCTAGCATTCTCTCCACAACCAACTGAAAAAGAGGATGGTCAGAAGCAAACCACACCCAATAATTTGATCAAGTGTGAATTGACATTGTTAATAGTAATCACATAATTGAGGAGTGACCCATGGTCATATAGTCATCATTTTTCTTAGGATAGCGAAGATGATGTAATCTCCAAGAAGTTCAGAAGAAACAACATAATTATCCAACAGCTTTTCATATGGAGAAAACCTGGGTTGCAATCCCAGCATGATCAGTTCCAGGTACCCAAAGTGTGGGCCTTCCCTGCATACGATTGTACCTTACCATGATGTCCTGAAAGGAATCAAAAGACATTAAATATATAATGATGAGGTACCAATGATTTGAGATCCCAAGATACAAAACAACACCTGATATTTAAACAAATAGAGAAAGCACCAGAAGTAGGAGACTAGGAGTAAAAGGAGAAGGTCTCAAGTCAATAATCAACCACAGTGTTCCAAAAGGACAAACAAATGAAACAATGACAATAAAAGCAGAAAGCAAGAAGGGGGAAACGGAAACAAGAGAAACAGATTTTGCCGCATTAGTTGGACAGAAAAATTATAACATTGTAAAGGAAGAAAAAGCTTGATGAAAGAGGACTCCATTAATCTATGGCGTATATCCACTACATCCAGCATACTATGATGTAAAACTGGCTTAATCATACTCTGCTTATAGTTGTGTTAATTATCTTTAAAGCTGAATGAATTTCTCACATAATCAGAGGTTAATCATCCCATCAGCAATCAAACAAATTAAATTCATATCAATATATACACATATAAATAAAGAAAAATAAAGTAAAGCAACTTAAAACATTTGCAGAGCCTCAAAAACCAAAAAATCCATTGATATATTTGAAGAAATTAAATGGAAAATAAAGCAACAGTAAAACAAAGGTTGTACACCTTTTAACCCATGAGAAGTAAGATTGAAGCAAAAAGGATAGGCATTCAACCTCAAGAGTGACAAACATAGCATGCCCCATGTGTAATGAGCCAGTAACATTTGGGGGTGGCATTGATATTACAAAAGGGTTACTACCCCTATCAAATCTTGGCCTAAAATATCCTTGAGACTCCCACCTGAAATGAACATAATGCCAACAATTTAACATTACAGTTAAGAACAATTCAGCAACTGAAAAACTTCAAATGCCCAGACTAGACAAATATAAAGGAAAAGAATTATTGTCTGCAAGGATGAAGGGTATGTTCACCATTTGTAAATGCGTTCTTCGTTAGCAAAATCAAAAGACTTCGACGTCTCTGGTGACGTAAAAAGACATCCGGCTTCTGGAGGTGCAGCAGCCACAACTGAAAATGTGCAATGCAATTGCGTTTAGAAACCAAAACCTAATTCAAGCTTTGCTCTGTGATGTTTGTTAGTAGAAATACATGTAATCTTAACTTTAACCAATTCCATAGGTGAATGGTGCATTTCAGTTGCAATACAGGAAATTGATTGCGGACAAGAACTATGTCAAGTTCTTAATATCCTCAATCTAATAAGATTTCACAACTTTATAACAGAATTACATGAAGAATGATGACGATAGAACAAAAAACAGAACTTGCCTGTTAAAAGTTTCTTCTTCTGGCGGGAACATTTTGAGAAAGGGAGAAGATGGAGGCGGGGAAGGGTAGACATGATGGAACGGCGGCGCTGTGAGAAGAGCAGAGGATTAAGGCTTTCGTAGAGGAATGAAGAAGGGTAGCAATAGGATGAGGAACAAGTGCCGCCGGTATAGGAAGATAACACCATGTTTCACATATGTTTGCTGTTGGAGATTATCACATTTGTAAAACAATATAAAAGGGGTTTTGTTTTGGGTTTTATATGCACTTCGGTTTCGGACATCACCGGATATTATTAGGCGACCTCTATCGGCACAACGTCTTTGTAGAGTCTTTGTTTCTGACACTACAAATATTCCCGGCACCCGTAAGTTATTTTTGATATCACATTGAATATTTTTATTAATTGTTTACTTCCCACACCACCAAAGAAATATTAAAATTACTCTATACACCACAAAAAAATAAACTACAATTTAGTTCTTGAAAAATAATAATTTCACAAATTAACCTTTTATAATCCACCATTACAATAGATCCACAAAACTTATTTTTAATACTACCAATTCCATCATCTTCATTAACATAACCTACCATACCACATCATCTTCATTCCTAAAACCCTCAATCATCTTCATCTTCTTCAACCCTTCACCACAAAAAAATGCCATAAACCCCAAGATGAACTCATCTTCACCATCTCCTACAATTGAAACCATGAATACCAATGAAGATAATGATGCAATATCATTTGAAGGCATACCATTTTCAACCCAATTTGAAGAACAAATGAGATTAAGAATGGTAATTTCTCACACCAAAATCTTGTTTTTTTCTTCAAAATTTGAAATAGTTGAATGGCTTACACCATGCAGAACATGTAGAAGAATGATTTGTGGAGAAAAATCATGCTTTTATGCGTTTTCCGAAGGTGTACAGGGTTTCTCCGGCGTCTTTTTACGTATTCGGGCGTCCACGTTTCTGACGCCAGAAACGTCGCGTATCCTGTCGTTATGTTAAATTTACAACGTCAAGGATAGTGACGTTGTGGTAGAATTCGGGCATCCAGTGGGGGACGTTTGTGAGGCAGGGGCATGTGTTTAGGTTGATGTCTTGGCGTCACATGTTCTGACTAGCTCTGTAAACGAGCCGAACCCTACCGAACCCTGTCATTATTTGATTTGGCTCGAAATTATTCGAATATAGGGTTCGGCTCAGCTAGAAATTTTCGAGCCTAAAATATTAGGGTTCGCTCGGCTCGAAATTTTAAATGGGGAAATTATTCGGTCCGATTCGCTCGAAATGTTCGAATAGTTCAAACATGTTCGCCTGCTCGACATGTTTATATATATATAAAAAAAAATTGTGAAAGGAATAAATAAAAAAATTCTAGTTCAAAATATAACATGTCCAAAATATAACATGTTTACATGTCCAAAATATTAGTCCAAAATATTACATTACATGTCTAAAACATCAAAATGAATTCAAATTGGAACAACTTCATAAACCAAAAGTAGTAAAGTCACCAAAATCCAAAATACACTTCCAAATCCCAATCCAATATATTGAGAATTTATTCAATTATTCTCATTGAAGAATTTATATTCAACCGAACTATGCTGCAAGTGTACGAGCCGAATATTATCGAACATGTTTGGCTCGGTTGTCGAATACATATTTCTAAAGCTTGATTTGACGTTTGATGATATGAATCAAGCCCCGAATCGAACATTTTCGAGCCGAATACACCGAATCGAATCAAATATTAAGGCTCACTTACAGCCTTAGTTCTGACACCCGGTATCACTTCTAACGTCACCCACACCGACGTTACAGACAATCACACTAGTATTTTACCACTTCTTCGCTTTTGACATACACTTAACTTGTTGGTTTTCATATTATTTGCATAGAACCCAAATGAGGACAAGGGTAAGAAGCCATGTGATGGTGCAGGGGTAAATGATTACGATGAGACGTATTTTGAGGTAAGTTAATACCACATGTTCTTTGGCTTTAGTTTTTTCCAAAGTGTAACTTGATTGGTGGTCATGCAAACTTGTTTTTTTTGTAGCATTTGGATGATGTAATGATTGAGGAAGATCAAGAGTTTCTTAACAATCCTCATGATGACAATCCTGAAGTGTTTCTTAACTATCCTCATGATGACATACTTGCTTTGTGTGATGACATAAGCAAATTATTGTAATACATTTGTGTTTGAAAATTGAATTTTATCTAGTACTTCTTTTGCTATAGGTATTTCATACCCATGAAGATGTAACGAAACATCTTCAAAAGTTGGGAAGAGATAATAGGGTCGTGATCGTGAAGTTGAGATCAGACTTATCTGGGAAACGGACACCATATATAAAGTACCAATGTTAGAGGGTCGGTGAACAAAGGGACCATTGCAAAGGTGGGAAATATGAAAAAAAAATGTGGTTCCGGTAAGAACAAGCCAAGGGATTCATCGTCAAGGAAGTGTGGATGTCCCGTAGCCTTAAACGCAGTTGCTTGCGAAAGTTGCTTGATACTATGCGCAAGTGTCGCAAAGACCCCATGTTACAAAGATACAAGGCTTAAGGGAATGCCGAGTGCGCCATAACCGATGCACCCTCGCTAACAAAGATAAGGACATTAGCCAGTTAAACTACTAGCAGTATGAGGACAAAGAAACACTGGCCGATCAATTCAGTATGATGTAATCTAGAAAACGGTTATTCAGTTATAGTATGTAGTAACCATTTGTAACTAACTTCTAACTGATTCATGAGGTGTATGAAGTTATAAATACCTCATGGTCAGCTACATTGTAAACTTAACTTGTAACTTTTACTTGATCAATAATAATTCCACATTTTATTTTTCAGTTTATAATTCTATAAACTTCATCATGGTGTCAGAGCAGAAGTTTGAGAATTTATGAATGCTTTCCTGCATTTTCTCTCCAATCTTTAAAGAATCATGAGTGTGTTCTTCATCTTTTCAGAGATTTCAGTTTATTGAGAGTAAATCGTCATCACTTTCCTGAGTTTTTTTGATAATTTCTTGATCGGTTTTTCTCTTATTTCACTTTCATTGTTGATTTGTGATCAATTCTGGAATTCTTGATAGCCATTGCAGCTAAGAAACAAGAAATAAATCCCTCCAGTCCATTTTATGTTCATCCTAATGAGAATCCGTCTTTGCTTGTAACAACTACAATCCATGGAAAATGTCTATGGAGGTGATGTTAATTACCAAGAATAAAATTGGCTTCGTAGACGGCACAATCAAAAGCCAGGAGCAGATTCAGCATATTTCCATGCATTGAGGCAATGGGATACAATCTTGAATTCTATAGAGAACACCATTGCTCAAAGTCTGATCTTCAAGAATGCACATGGAGTTTGGAAGAATCTTGCAGCTAGATTTTCTAATGTTGATGCCTTGAGGGTTTTAGATCTTCTTGAAGAGATGCATCTCAATAAAACAAGGTAATGATTCTCACAATCAATATTTCACAAAGTTGATGGTTCTTTGGGAAGAAATCAAAACTATCAGACTTGTATCAGTTTGTTCTTGTGATCCTCAATGTCATTGCAATGCAATTAGCACACTAACCATATAGAGGCTGAACATGTCATAAAATTCCTAAAAGTTTTGAGAGATGAGTTTGAGCCAATGGTATCACAGGCAATGTTGATGGTACCTTTTCTAAAAATCCATGATGCCTTTGCAATGACCATTAAATTTGAAAGACAAAAGTTATATGTAGCTAATAGGGCCAAAAATCAAGAATCTATGGTTCTTTTGTCTCAGAAAAATAGACAGAGGCAAAATCAGATAGTCGGCAGACCTAACTCTGCTGCAAATCCAAACCTAAATATCCCAAGAAGATGCAATGTAGTTTTTGTGGATTCAACGGTCATACTGAGGAGACTTGCTACAAGAAGCATGGCTTTCCTCCTGGTTTCTAGTCAAAAAGCCAATATAGTATAAGAGGAACAATCAAGCAGGTTAAGATCACGCACTGGTAGGTCTCATCGACCAAGCTCTGCTGACCGGGTTTCTAATCTTACCGCACATCAACATGACACTTTTGATGATCTGGCCGAATAATGATCCTCCTGTATATGCAGGATTTGATGTTGGTCAACTCGCCGATATTGTCACACACTACTCACCGCACAGAAACACGTGATCTAAATTTAGTATGACAATACAATGGATCTTGGACTCTTGTGCCACGCTTCACATTGTAGATCATTATATCTATTAAGCAATCCCAAACCTTCATCTAGTATAAAACGGGATCGCTTAATGGAAATAATGTCTCTGCTACTCATATAGACAAGTAAGGGTGAACTCCTCGCTTGGTCCTACATGATGTGTTTTGCATCCCTAGTTTTAAGTATAACATTTTATCATATCCTTCTTTTATTAATCATACAAAAGTGTGTAAATTGCTTTTTCGCTAACAAGTTACACAGTAAGACTTTATGTCATGGATCAACCAATAAGACTTTCAGTTACCAATGCTGTAGAAATCACACCTTATCTGATAGATTAGATAATGCACTTTTATGGCACTACAGACTTGGGCACTTGTCAGATAAAAGACTGCAAGTCATTAGTTCATAGTCTATTGGTGTCAAATTTTGTAATCATGATCTTTGTTATGTCTGCCCAATGGCTAAACTGAAGAAAAATCCTTTTCCTTTAGGTACTACTGCTGTAAATGCTGTTTTTGACCTTGTTTATAAGGATATTTGGGGTCCTTTGAGACATCATATTGTAAATGGACAACAATATTTTCTTACTGTTGTAGATGATTTTTCTAGATTTACTTGAGTTTTTCTTATGAGACACAAATCAAGCCTCCGACATTGTTAAATCATTTGTTAAATTTGTTTCTACTCGGCCATAAGATTATTAAAATAATTAGATCTCACAATGATGCACTTCAACTCATCGACTTTTATGCTCAAAGATGGTATCATACATCGACATCCCGTAAAGTACACCTGAGCAAAATGGTATTGTTGAAAGGAAATGATGAGAGTCAACTTTGCTATAATTTCGTGTGCATTTTATCCCCTATTTATGGCCTATTCGATGTGGATTGGAGTAGATAAGTGGTTTTTATAGGCACTTTTCACCATGGTTCAAATCACGAGATGAAAGACATATACGTCGAAAATCTCGACATTTTTGGATGATTTGTGTGTGTTTTATTGGCATTTGTCACGCTTGGATATGTGGTTTATTTTGTTACAGATATAGCGTGATAGAAGGCGTGACAATAAGCACAACGTGATGAAAATCGACTAAAACGGAGTTCGGAAACGAAAATGGTGCAAGATTAAAGTTATAATTTATTAAATCTTTTATAAATAAATAAAAATTAAATCAAGCTCATGATTGTTAAATTGAAGCCTGCGCATCTTATTGGCCATAAATTACAATCCAACGGCATGGCAGGCGTGGTCTGGCACTTCTTGAGGCCCAAGCCTCATTCAATTAAACAAAAATAAAGAAAGAAAAAGAATTACTTTTATTTTACGGTGAATTAGGTCGGCTATTGAATTATAAAAAAGTCACATAGGTCAAATTTGAACACACGGATTTTATATTAGACTTTTATTTTTCTGTAGCCACTTTTTCTCTTCCCCTTAGAAATAGATTTAGGATATTTTTTCTGCAATTCTTCTCTAAGAACATCAGCAGTTTATTTATTTTATTTTGTGATTTCAACACAACGGATTGACAAACCAAGTGGTGGATCGCTTCAACCCTTTTGTGGTAATTTTATTTAGCTTTTATCATGTCGCTTACCAATTTATTTATGGTTTCTTGAGTTCTTGATTTCATTATGAGTACCTAAATTTATTATAAATAGATTATGTGATGGAATTATAAAATTGATACCTAAACAATGATCTAGATATGGGTAGAGCTTAAAAATTGAATCTTTTGAATTGTTTTGTTCTGAAATTTGAACTTAATGCTATTAGTGGAGTCGCGAACCATTAATTGATCTTACACACAAACTTTATAAATGTATTTTAGTTAAGCTCCTAGCTTAACTAGGGTTTGAAATGGGGAAATTGGGGAAAGAGGAGAGGAAACTTGGGGAGAAAGGAAAATAGAGATTTTATTGATACCCAAGATGAGCTCTGATTACAACACAACCCAACCTTTATACCTGCTGGCTCAACACAGGCCAAGGCAAAACACACACTAATACACCACAAAATACACAGCATAGATCCTACACAGCAGGTTCCTAACATCACCCTCCCCTAAAAGACCTTGCTTGTCCTCGGCTTAAGGGAAAATTCAGAAATTGGGCCAGATAAAGTCCGCAGATCCTCCCAAGTAGATTGTGCTTCATCCAAATTCAGCCATTTGATCTTTCACTGCACTACACAAAACTGCAAAACCTCTTCTTCTCGACTGATCTCCAAAGACTTTCTCAGGGTATACCATCACTTCTCCTTGTTGGTTAGTGGATCGCGATTGTTGGACGGTTGTATCTCAAATTTCAATGTATTGTTTCAAAGATTGAAACATGGAATACAAGATGGATTTTGGATTCGTGGGAGTTGCAATCAGAGGCTACTTCATTAATTTGCTCAATGATCTTATAGGGACCAAAATACTTGGCAGAGAGTTTTAGATTTCTTCTCAATGCCACATAATTCGTCTCAGAGGTTGAAGTTTTAGGAACACAAAGTCTCCAACTGAGAATTCCTTGTCCTTCCTACGTAAATCGAGTAGAATTTCATTCTCGACTCGAGCTTCTTCCAAATCGATGCTTGAGGTCTTGCAAAATGAATCTGCTTCGCTTCACAAAAGTCTTCCACATTTGTAATCTGTCCTTTCAAAGAAACTCCCAACGGGCAAGGTAGTGGGAGCATAACCATATAGAGCTTCAAATGGTGTAAGATTGAGTGTTGTGTGGTAATTGGTATTGTACCAATATCCTCGCTAGGCAGCCATTTCTTCCATTTCCCAGCCTCGGAATGTCATACACCGAGATACATTTCTATGCACCGGGTTTACTCTCTCTATCTCGCCATCGCTTTGAGGATGATAAGCAAGTGTTATAGACGCCTTCACTCCCCGCCAACTTCATAAATTGTCCCCAAAATTCGATGTAAAACCTTTGTTTCTACACCGACTATACCGTCCGAAGGCCATGTAGTCTCTGGACTTCGTAAAAGAACACTACCGCTACACTTTCTCAGTGTACCCCTTGTCCAAGGCCGTAAAGTGGGCAAGCTTGGTAAGTCTGTCAACCACCACAAAGATAACATTCTTGCCCTCTCTGATGTAGAAATCCTTCAATGAAATCCATACTAAGTTGTGACCAAGCCCTCTTAGAATAGGTAGGGTTGCAATCATTGTGTAGTGTAGTGCTTAAGATAATTATGTAATTGTTTTATTTAAATAAATGATAGAATTATATATTCATTTTATTATTTGCATTATGCTTATATTATACACTGCTGAAAACCCTGAGTATATCGGTATGTAATCACAGAACTCAGTGTATGACATACACACGAGGATTGAGTTAGTGATGATATGCTTAAAACTAGTTAGTCCGTGGTGAATTTAATCGTAGTATGGGTCTCATGATTAATATACCAATAATGCGCCTAAACACTTAACGGTGTGACCGCTTTATCCGGACCGCTCGGTATAGTACCCTAGTGGAGCATTTATATATGATGTCTATCATATAGATCGACCTATTTGAATTGAATTTCGATATAATTCCATGATTGAGGAATCTTATCAAATCACAAGATGATCATATATGGATTAATCTCAATCTCGATGTGATCACGCTTCATCGCTTGCTTCAAAGTAGGTTTTGATGTGTTAGTTAAGATCACTTGGATACATGTGATTTGAACACTTCTCGTTGGCTCTATTCTCGAATGAGTGAGTAGTCTCTCGACTTCACAGATATGGAATCCATTCCTTCCTCAAGGGAAGTAGACAGATAGCCTCTTTATTTGTTAATCCTAAACGGATCGACGGGCCCAGGCTTCATATTATATTAGTTATGAACTAATTGATCACCTGGGGTTAATGGTAAATAAGGATAAGATGTTTTGAGAAGGGTTTACGGAAATATCCCGAATCAAAATGAAATAAATATGAGGATTTATCCGTATGTAATGATTATATCAATGGACGCTTATCGACTCGTGATTGTGAGTGTAAGTATATATCTATAATCGATAGAGTTCAGTCTCGGGTTTATGGTGGCGTAATCCCGGAATTAATAGATTGAAAGAATTATTATGTTCGATGAAAATTTTTATTTAATTTATTGTAGCTACTGGTTAAGGTCCATGGTCCCTGATGTGGCTCCTAACATGCATATGTTTCTAGATGTTGGGCCTCAATAATAATTAAGTAGTTGGACTATTCAATTGATGTGTGATTTATTATTTATTGGACTAAATAATAAAATACATGGAAAAGACAATTTTAGTGGACTCGGCCCAATAGTGTAAAAAGTCGTGTGCTAGCCTTATTTGACTAGTGGTTGGCGTGTTTTTGTCTTGGTAATTATTAAGGAATTAGTTTTCTTGATAATTATAAGACATGTGATTAATTGTTTATTTGTTAAATAATTAATTAAGGAAAATATATTAGATTGATCCTTAAATATTCTAGATTTATTCTAGATTATTCTAGAATATCTTTTATGGACTAATTGATTTTGTATTAATTATTAAATTCTTGGAGGACAAGGATTTCTCGCCTATATAAAGAGAGTTCTCCTAAGCCTTTTATATGAACACAATACACGATCATACACATAGTATTGGCTTAGAATTTTCGCTAATGGCTGTGGTTTTAGAGTTGGGAAAATCTTCGGGTTTTCCGGTAGTATATCAAGGAGGTCAAGCATCAAGGATCAACATCCACCGGTTGTTGCTTGAGACATACATCGGAAGATCGTGGCATCTCAAATTGATCTCGACTTCACCAATCTCTTGATCTCGCTTTTGATTGGTAAGCGATCTCACCTTCTTATAGGTAGATATTAAATTATGTAGTTTAATTTTATATGATCGTGATCCTCTTGTTTATTCTCGCCGCAGTAATCGGGCTTATCTAGATCCGTCCGGCGATATTACATCCAACAAAGAAAGAACTCCCGTGGTTTATCATGCAAATATTTACACTAATGCAAGTGGTGCACTTCAATGTGTGCCTATACATCCTTCTTCGCTTTAGGCCAATAAAACAACCTCTTGATCCTACTATATAGCAGGCTCTCACCCTGCATGACCCCCCATAGGGCTTCGAGTGTAGCCGTTTCTATCGCTTTATGCCTCAAACCAAAGGGATGAACCAACATAGATCCTTCCTTTATACTTTAATAGACCCTCGTGCAAAGAGAAACAGGATCCTGGGTGGTGGCAAGTAATATTTCTCTCGAATTTCTTCTCAATTACCTCATCACAACCTGAGGTAACTTCCTCGTATCCATGATGGTGAAGTCGAATCGATGAGTGAGAGTTGGCCTGGTTCATGATTCTGCCTTGACAAGGCATCCGCTACAATGTTCTCACTCCTTCTTGTATTCTATAGTGAAATCCAAATTCCAGCACTTGGTAACCCCTTTCACAGTAAAGGTGTAGTGTTGGCTCTCCGTCCAACAAGAATTTAAGGCTTTGTTGGTCGCTTTTAGCACAAAAGGCCTACCTTGAATATATTGCCTCCATTTGGTGACATCCATCAAGATCGCCAACAGCCTTTTATATATATAGATAGCCCCAACTCCTTTGAGTTAAATGATCTCGCCGTATAAGCTACTGTGTCTTCAATTCATTGCAAAGATCGCACCCAAACCCTTCCCACAAGCATCGCTTCTATACAAAAGGTGGACTCAAAATTGGGTAAAGCTAGCACTCTGAGATTGTCTCACGGCAGCTTTCAATCTGTCAAATGCTTTTATGGATTCATCACCCATACAAACCTCTCCTTCTTTAGCATGTCATTTAAGGGCCTAGCAAGAATCCCATAGGATGGCACAAACCTTCAGAGAACCCACCAAACCCAAAAATCCTCTCAATTTTGTGATGTCTTTTGGGATGGCCCACCTCGCATTGCTTCAACCTTAGAGGATCAAGAAACACTTGTCCACCCTTGATTATGTGCCCCAAATATTCCACTCTGTATTGCCCAAAAGAGCATTTTGACCTCTTAGCATAGAACTGGTTCTGCCTCAGAACCCCTAAAATAGCCCTCAAATGCTTCACATGATCCTCCATTGTAGCACTATAAATGAGTATATAATCAAAGAAGACCAACACAAATTTTCTAAGGAAAGGCCTTAGCAGCTCATTCATGTTTCTTTGAAATATAGCTGGGGCATTTGTAAGACCAAAGGGCATGACCAGAATTGAATTGCCTTTGATGTGTGGCAAAAGCAATTTTATGCACATCTTTTTCTTGCATCAGATCTGTGGAAGCCTGATCTTAGGTCAATCTTGAGAATACCCTAGCCCTCCCTGGGCTCATCCAAAGAGATCATCAATAAGAGGTATGGGTAGCTTTCCTTAATGGTAAGGTCATTTAGCCTCCTATAATCTACAAAG
Source organism: Gentiana macrophylla (assembly GCA_026214975.1). Lineage (NCBI taxonomy): Eukaryota > Viridiplantae > Streptophyta > Magnoliopsida > Gentianales > Gentianaceae > Gentiana > Gentiana macrophylla. Next base: position 67,515,785 of record CM047816.1, on the reverse strand, counting down.
CCCTCCAAGTTCCATCTTTCTTTTAACTAGTAGCATTGGTGAAGAAAAAAAGGTTGTGGCTATGTCTCACTATCCCTTGTTGCAGCATTTCATCCATCGGTAGTTTGATGTCATTCTTCTACTGGTGGGAATATCTATAGGGTCTGAGTTTCATAAGGTTGGCTCCATCCTTAAGCTCAATAGCATGCTCATAACCTCTTTTAGGTGGTAGGCCACTGGGGTGGCAAACACATCCTTGTATTCTTCTAAAGCAATGGTATCAACTCATCCGTATATCTTCCAGCAACAAATGTTTGGCCTTGTATCATGCTAAGGCATCCAATCAAACCATAAGTGCCCTTCTTGATACCGAGATGAGCTTTTACAAATGATCATTCTTAGTTGACCTTCTTCCTGGGATCCATACAAAGGTAATCTGGGCTTTATCCTTGACAAAGGTTAGATTCATATTGTTAAAATTGAAGGTCACCGGACCGAACTTTCCCATCCAATCCACTCCTAGCACCATGTCACAACCCCTCACCGATCAACCTTATGTCATGTCGAAATTCTATCCTCTGCATAGTCCAAGTGAGTGTGGGACACTTGTGCTCACTAGATAATGTATCCTCATTGGCCACTGTAATCACCATAGGATGACTTGGTTGAATATGGCATCCTACATCCTTGGCAATTTTGTAGTCCAAAAAGGAATGAGAAACACCACTGTCAATCAAAATTATGATTGGTTTCTTCTTAATCATCCCCTTGATTTTGAATGTGTTTGGAGATGTCTCGCTTGACCAAGGAATAAACTCGACAACCGTGAGGTTTCGATGGTTCTCCATTCACAAAATCCTCTTCTTCCACAAAATCATCATCTTTAGCCAAGATTAGGTGTAGTTGCTTTTATTTGCATTTGTGTCCAGCACATATTTCTCATCACACCTGTAATGCAGTCCTTTTGCCCTCTTATTTTGTATCTCTTTGTGTAATAGCTCAAGTACCGGTTTGTTTTTAGACTGTGGCATTTTATCGAACACCTTGGGTGCAGAATTTGTCTATTTAATTTGCCCCATAGAAGGAAATTTTGTGCAATGGTTTGTGGTGCAAAGACAAAATGACGCACTCTTGACACCTAGCAGCCTCTATAGCCGCTGACATGGAGTCTGGGTGCATTAATCTGACCATTGACTTGATTTCTGGTTTGAGGCCTCTGATGAAACATGTGACATAGTGATAATCAGTGAACATAGGGTGCTGCATCTGCACCAAGGTCTTCAATTCCTCAAACTCAGCAAGGTATTCATCCACATATCCAACTCCGCTTGGTGATGGAACTCACAACCGCCATATCCATTGATTTGCAAAAAAACATTTCAAGATTTCCTCTCTCATCTTTTGCCAAGTAAGATGAGGAAAACTTGCTCTTAGTCTTCCAAACCATACATCACAGCCCCTCTAAGGAACAATTCACAGAATCGACCTTATGATTATCTCGAATTTCATGAATTTGAAAATACCTCTCACTTCGGGCGGATCCATTCCATGGGAGCATTACCATTGAACAATGGAAAGTCGATTTTAAGAGCCTTGCATTGATTATCATACCTCGTGATTAACCTCCGTTGGTTCATGTCTTTGCGGAGTAGGTAATGTGCCATCACCTGTGGCTACCGCTGAAGTTCCGTATGTAAACTCAGCTTCTTATTATCCTTGTCAATCACCGCTTTTGATCATTTGCCTCGAAGTCACTTTGTCTCGTGAACACCGAGTTTCATCCTTATCGATCGATTGATCGACATGAGCCTCAGATCTCTTCCATCCGCGAGCTGAATTCTTCGGACATCTTCTACCGACTGTTCTCGCTTCTTCAATCGATTTAGCAGCCATAACGATCGATCTCGTGTACAGTGAAGGTGTTCTTTGATACCGATGTTAAGCTCCTAGCTTAACTAGGGTTTGAAATAGTGGAAATTAGTGGAAAGAGGAGAGGAATTCGGGATTGAGGAGAGGAAACTTGGGGAGAAAGGAAAATAGAGAATTTATTGATAACCAAGATGAGCTATGATTACAACACACCCCAACCTTTATACTTGCCGCTCAACACGATCAAGGCAAAACACACACTAATACACCACAAAATACACAAAGATAGATCCTACACAAAGAAGTTCCTAACAATTTTATGAGTGAGTGTGCGATATAGGTTTTAGGATTTCCATGCACGAACTAGTCGAGTTTTTTGCAGCCTGTTCTTTGGTAAGGTTTTTCTTGCTAATCCGTGAACTCGGTGGATGCAGAGCGTCTCACAGTTTTTCTTCATATTAGGTCAATTAAATCCTATAGAGGACTTTTGAACCGAATATATAGTAACTATGTTGTGGTATTAGCGCTCAGGACCAATTTAGAGATTTCACCCACAATACATTCATTAGAAACCATTGGTTGGTTAGTAGGTAAGATCGTCCCTAGTGATTCGGTAAAGATATTGAGAGTAGTGGTCCTGCTCATAATTTAGCTATTCCTTTATCATACTTTTAAAGTTAGTATTTTTATCTTTTTCTAGTTATAATTACTTTCACCAATATTTGTGAGCCTGAACTAGATACAAAAGTGGTTGTGATACTTGACAGATTCCTCGTGGGATACGACCTTGCTCGCCGTTGTAGTACAACCGACCCGGTACTCTGCCGGTTAATGTTGGTTTGCTATAATTTGGCCATCAAGTTTTCTGGCGCCGTTGCCGGGGAATCGGTTGATATCAGAAAATCACAGGAGTATTTAGGATTAGGTCATTTTTTGATGTTTTGTTGAAGAGTCACATCACTTACCTTGGTAGTGGTAGGTACTTGATACCTTGATTGTGTTCTTGTTTTTTTCCCTATATCGCAGATATGGATCCATATGGCCAAGGAGGCTATTTCCCTTACTCATTTGGAGGATTCAATTTTGGTGGTATGGGTATAGGAACACAACCATTTTATCAGCTTCAACCCATACACATCACCCTACAACAATGAGTGGGAGAGTCCTCCAAGTTCTCGGCCAAAGACCCCAACGTCTATCCATAATACTTCACACCGCCATAAGTTACTCCATCGAAGAGCACAACCGAGGTTTTGTTGGAGAAACTTAGTCGACCTTAAAGAGTTTAATCAAGGGGTTTGTAAGGGATCTAAAGGAATCAAGGATTCCCAACACCGCCTGGAATCCGAGGTGGTTGATCTCGGCAAGCCGGGTAGGCGCTTGGTTGAGAAGAGGAGGCTTGAGAGGAGCATTAAAGAAGAAGAAGCTTTTCAATCTCCACCGTCTCTCGCTGAGGTAATCACTCTCGTGATTCCATGAAGAAGGTATGAATATTGTCCCCATTGAATTAGCATTTCCTTCTTCAAAGAGCCCTATTGAGACACAGGTATAGTGAGTCTTTTAAGTCTTTTGATGCTTTTGTTGAGCCAACTTGTTACTATATGGTGCGTGAATCCTTTTGATTGGCATATGCTCTGCTTTTAGGAAAGTGATTTCATTGTGTTGCACGATGAATTCCTTGAACCAATCTTGGTGGTGGGGATTGAGCCCTTGTTTTTCTTTTCCCATTTTGAGGGGGTGCTCAATTCTTATAATTTGTGTAGAAGAAGCAGCAGCTTTGCTCTCCTTTGGTATAACCATCCTTAGAATTATTGGGGATGGAAAGTAGAACTAAGGACTTTAAACTTAGAATATTTTAGGTATTTCATTTTCTTTTCACTGTATTTCTATGTTTTTCTTTTAATTTCTTAATAAGTCAAGCCAACGACACTAAACAAAAGCGCTTGGGAGGCAACCCACATTTTCTTAGGTTTTTAGGTTTGTTTTTTTAGAATTGGTGAAACTTTGACCACTCTCCTTGATTCTTGTTGCATGCCTTGTGATAACCTATATTTTCTTTTCTATATACATCTCCATTCTTGTGCTTACATACGCTAAGGTTTCAACCTTTCGTCGTAGTAGATTCTTGGTTGTTTCACAGATTACACAGTACCTCAGAGATACATTGGCGGTTATCATTTGGTATTATTGAACCCTGCTACCAGTTCAGCTAAGTCTTTCTTTACTTTATCACTCACACACCGAGGATGGTGTTCCGTTTTAAGTGATGGTGGGTGTTTGGTCCAATTAAGTGAAAATTTAGCTATTTTAAAAAAAAATTATGACTTTGATGTTGATATGTGAATTCACGGTATTCTGCGGTTAATTATTAGTCAATGGTTGAATGCATGCAAGTCAAACCTTTATCTTGTTGTGGAAATTGAATTCTTATGCACATACTAGCTTTGCTTTCATAAGTTATGGTTGATTAGTGAATGATTATAGATGACATAGACATTAATCTGTTACCTAGAACTTATACCATTAACTTCGAGGCGAAATAGGAAGGTCAATCTAGGTAGATTAAGGGATGACGGTCCTGGCATTTTTTGACCCGACTGTGAGCCAAATAGCCAACCCTCAGACACAAAATCCTGTGTAGGTGGTTAGACCCCACCCAAACTTAGCCATTCATTGATTAGCCTATAATTACCGCCCTTAGCCTTTATTTGTGGTCTACGCTTTTTGGCACCCTACGAGTGAGTTTTAATCTTATTTTGGGCACACTTGCCAGCACAAGTGTGGGGTGGTGAGGACGGATATCCTTGGATGGTGTTGGTGTATCTTTTGAATTACGAATGAGAAGGGGTAGCAAAAAATGTTGGTGTTTGGTTTATAAAAAAGCAGAAAAAATTCAAATTCAAAATCAATCAAAAAGAAGAAATGTTGAATAAAGTGTTGAAATAAAGTTGAGTCGATATTTATTGTTGAAGGCTTATGTATTAATTTTTCCGGTGCTAGCGTTGGTGGGATGAGTTTTCATTGAGATTTGTTGGGGTTTGAGAAGTAAAGAAGGATGATGCTTGTTTAAATCACGCTAAGAAGGAGGCGAGCTATGAGGTAATTGTATGATGTCTTGATTATGCTCACTCGTATTTTCTCTTTTGATATCCCTTTTATCCTTTCGATTAACCCCGTCCCTAGCCTAACGTTACAACCTTGCAAGTCCTGCCTGACTTTAGTTAGCCTTGATTTGACCTATATTAGTGGAGATGCTTATAAAGTATAAGCCTATGGTGTAACGCCTTTAGTCATGCATTTATAATCTGAGTTGGTTGACTATGATGAATGATTGAGAAGCTATGCACACACACACATTTTGTTTCCATGATAAGATATGTTTTGACTCGTGTTTATTCGCTCATTGACTAGTTTTTACTCACTGTGTATTTTGGTTTCCCATATGACCCCAACGTTGACCTCATGATTTATTTTTGAATCGCTTAATTTGCTCGAGGGCGAACAAACGCTAAGTGAGGGGTAGTTGATGAGAGTCAACTTTGCTATAATTTCGTGTGCATTTTATCCCCTATTTATGGCCTATTCGATGTGGATTGGAGTAGATAAGTGGTTTTTATAGGCACTTTTCACCATGGTTCAAATCACGAGACGAAAGACATTTACGTAGAAAATCTCGACATTTTTGGATGATTTGTGTGTGTTTTATTGGCATTTGTCACGCTTGGGTATATGGTTTATTTTGTTACATATATAGCGTGATAGAAGGCGTGACAAGGAGCACAACGTGATGAAAATCGATTAAAATGGAGCTCGGAAACGGAAATGGCGCGAGATTAAAGTTATAATTTACTAAATCTTTTTATAAATAAAAAAAAATTAAATCAAGCGCATGCTTGATAAATTGAAGCCTCACATGATCTTATTGGCCGTAAATTACAATCCAACGGCGTAAGCGTGCATGGTCCGCACTTCGAGGCCCAAAATTGACTTTTATTTTACCGTGAATAGGTCGGCTATTGAATTATAAAAATAAAGTGGCAAAAATGAAAACCATTCGCTACAATCATAAAATAAATACATTAAAATACGGCTAATCTAGTATCCAGGCAATCTTGAGATTCCTAGCTCTACTTTCCATATTTGCAAGAAGCACACTGATTGGGGGAGCATGTTCTGCCATGCCATGGTGAAGTTGATTTCTCCAATACCAAATACTGTGTACCATCTCCGTAAAACGATAGGGCCAATGCCTGTCCTCAAGATGGCCTTGAATATTATAGCGAATCCATTCTTTCGCATCAGCAATTGAGAAAAAAGCCCTCCAATGATGCCTTGGCACCATATTTCTCCAAAGAATGTTGGGAGTGCGGCAGTCCCGCAAAGAGTGGAGCAATATATGTCAAATTTGAACACACGGATTTACATTAAATTTTTATTTTTCTACAGCCATTTTTTCTCTTCCCCTTAGAAATAGATTTAAGATATTTTTTCTGCAATCTTCTCTAAAAACATTAACAGTTTATTTATTTTATTTTACGATTTCAACACAACGGATTGACAAACCAAGATGTGGATCGCTTCAACCTTTTTGTGGTAATTTTATTTAGCTTTTTATCATGTCGTTTACCAATTTATTTATGGTTTCTTGAGTTCTTGATTTCATTAATTATGAGTACCTAAATTTTTTATAGCTAGATTATGTGATGGAATTACAAAATTGATACCTAAACGATGATCTAGGGATGAGTAGAGTTTAAAAATTGAATCTTTTGAATTGTTGTGTCCTGAAATTTGAACTTAATGCGATTAGTGGAGTCGCGAACCATTAATGATCTTACACAGGAACTTTATATATGTATTTTGCGAGTGAGTGCGATATAGGGTTTTAGGATTTCCATGCACAAACTAGTCGAGTTTTTTGCAGCCTGATCATTGGCAATGTTTTTCTTGCTAAGTCGTGAACTCGGTGGTTGCGGAGCGTCTCACAGTTTTTCTTCATATTAGGTCAATTAAATCCCATGTAAGGACTGTTGAACCGAATATAGGGTAACAAGGTTGTTGTATTAGCGCCTAGTGACCAGCTTTAGAGATTGCACCCACAATACATTCATTAGAAACCATTGGTTGGTTAGTAAGGTACGCTCGTCCCTAGTGATTCGGTAAAGGTATTGAGAGTAGTGGTCCTAACCATAATTTAGCTATTTCTTTATCATACTTTTAAAGTTAGTATTTTTATCTTTTTCTAGTTATAATGACCTTCACCAATATTTGTGAGCCTGAACTAGATACATAAGTGGTTGTGATACTTGACGGATTCCTCGTGAGATACGACCTTCCTCGCCGTTGTAGTACAACTGACCCGGTACTCTGCCGGTTAAAGTTGGTTTGCTATAATTTGGCCATCAGGAAACATCAGCATCTGCTGAATGTTGCAAGAGGTTTTGTGACGCCCCGTTCCCGGACACCGAGTCCTTATCCGGAAAAGAAACGTTCGACACGTATAATATAAAATAAAATCCACATTATATGTCAGCCTCTACTACGTCATATCGAGTTAAGTCAAACGGAAGCAAAAGACTCGGGTATAATTTTTTTCCCAAACAGACAAGAATAGAAACTCAAACTAAAGATAGAAATGTAACATTTATTATATTGAAAAAAACAAATGAAAACCAATACGTACGAAACCTCCAAAAACAATACTAAAAGAAACTACAAAGTTTCCCAAGGAACATGTCTAGTGTATAATAAAAAAAACATAAATAAATAAACTCTTCAACTTTGGAGACCTTAAACGTTGTCATCAAAGTCTTCCTCATACTCCAGATCTACATGTTCCTTTTCTCTCCCCTAAACACATAGAAAAATAATGCATTTGAGGTAAGTACAATGCACTCAATAAGAGGTAGAAGCTACAAGTTAACTAAGGCTCATTAACAGGTTTTAATATAGTAATTATCTTTAGGAGACCGACTCGATCTAGGGTTCACTTCATGTCCATCAACATGTCATGACTATACGTTTCTAGCTTAACTTATCTAGGTTATGTCAGCATTCAAGGGCATTATGCATGATGTGTATCCATCACGAGATATCCTTGCCAGCTACGGTGAATAGCACCGATAGTCCCGGATCCCCCGTTATGCATATACGCTCGCGAACTTCCTTTACTACCATTTAGCCGTTTATAGGCCAACAGTGTTGTTCGCTTAACGTATCACATCGCCGATATGAAATCATGCTGACGATACGGGATTTCACCCCTCCACGTGGAATTATCTAATTAGTCCAGCTGGCGTGTGGGGAAGTCCGAGCCTCTAATATACACGTCGGGTCGAATAAGAGACGTGCCAATGAAGACCACAAAGAGCCAAAGCAGATCTTGCAAGTGTCCCATCTCGGCACCCATGTCGGTGTTATACGAGTCGAGATCGTGGTTCCAAATTGCATTCCTAAGCCCAATATCCAGGGGGTTACTTGGACAAGGGGAAGGCCCAATAAGGGTTATTTATGTCAATAGACAACACCGCCCAAAGTTTTAGGGCAGAAGGTGGACTTATGCCTATAAATACACTACTCCAGGAACTACGTAAGGCTTGGTTCCTGGACAAGATACAGGATACGTAGGCAATCCAAGATACATTCTTGGACTCAGCCATAAGACACTAAAAAACACCATCTTTACTACAGTTCGAGCCGTGCATATTCTTCTTGACTCACCCTTAGATTACACGTAGCCCTATTAAATAGGAGGAGCTTAATTCAGCATCATCATTTGGCGCTAGAAGGAGGGCCTTCTACTGGTGAGTTGGTGAGGATATTGCAATGGCACCGCCACCAAGGAGACAGAAGCCTACGGGCAGCAAGAATCTACCGATCGAAGAGCACACGGATGTAGATCCAGCAGGGGTTCAAATCCAGGCTCAGGAAATCCCCACTGGATCTAGACCCGCAGTTGCAGAACCGCCAAGGCCTCAACTTTCCTACAGCTTGCAAGACATGGTCGATCACCGGCGCCTTTGGATGAAGACGCCTAAAAGAGTGGTAGCCTCTCAGACTCATAGGTAAAGGATTTATAACACTCCTGATGAGCATAACCTGTTACACCCACCAGGTCAACACAAGGGGAAAAAGGCCTATCGATCCTCGAGAAGAGTGTGAAGACAAAGTAGAAGTCAGCGTCACCAGCTCAAAGAAACATCCTGGTCATGGAAAGCCCCAGAGGCAAATCGAGGATAGTAGTCGAAACGAGTTTAACCGCATCGTAGGAAAGGACCAGGTCACAGAGTGGGTCAAGTCACCATTCAGTCCCGAGATAGAGGAATTCTCGATGCCCGAGTCCTTCAAGCCACCGAAGATGGAACCCTATGATGGAACTACGGACCTAGAGGATCAGCTGTACCGATACATATCACTGATGAGATTAAGGAATGCCAACGATGCCATAAAGTGTCGAGCTTTCGATACTTTGCTCACGGGTCGAGCTCGGGAGTGGTTTCATAAGCTACGACCCGGGTCGATTTCTAGTTTTCTACAGTTGGGTCAGAAGTTTCGAGATGCTTTCATCGGAAATAAGAAGTTCCACTTCAGTGCACTCACCTCATGAACATCAAGTAAGAAAAAGGAGAATCGACCATTGACTTCATGAGGCGTTTTAATCTCCAAGCTATGAAAGTGCATAATGCCAGTGATGCGCTTCAGGTTAATTCCTTTGTCGGAGGTGATGAGAGTCAAATTGGCTATCATTTTCTATGTAATTATACCCCGTTTATACCTCGTTTTATATGTTCTCTGAGACATTTGGTTGTATTTTGATGTATTTACACCTTGGTTATCATTTCGGGACCTAGGACGTAAAGTCCGGGATTCTCGGTCTTTTTCGGTGTAATTTACTATACTCTCGGTCACCCTAGTGTCCTGTAGGGATTATCTGTGGTATTTGTTGTGATTTTATACAGGACTTAGGTGTTTGAGATGTCCGGAAGGCGAGATACGAGGATTGGAACATGTGCCCGAAGTTTAAACGTTCAAACGGATCAAAACGCGGTGGTACTACAACCATACGTTCCATTGATCTGCATTTTTATCTACCTTAGAGGCATTTTCTGGGCTGGACACCTTCATGAAAGTTGTATACAATTTCATTATATTTCCAACGGATTTTGAATCACTCGATTTGGAGGTCTACACAAAAAGTTATAGCTGTTTTTCTGAAGGTGTGTCAGCTAGGCGCGCGCCTAGCAGTCAATTTTGGCCAGAAGTTTCAGTACGTGTTTTTATCATCATAGGCGTGCGCCTATAATTTCCTAGGTGCACGCCTAGCGTCCAGAACACATAAAACACTATAAATACCCGCATTTTGGATCTAGATCTAATCTATCTTCTTCCCAACTCGTTTTTCTTCAGTTTTTCATCGTTTTTCTTAGCTTAGATCAATTATGTACATAGTTTAGCTTAGATTAGGCTTAGATTGTTGTAATCCGTTGATTCTCGAAGATAGCTTGACGCGTTATTGACGGGTTTTCGTTCGGTGGATCGATTTTCGACGGCCTATAATATATTTGGTAATTCGTTTTCCTTTCTTGTTCTTGCTTTTAATCTTGTTTATGTTATTTTTATTGTTGATTTCTTGTTGTTTTTGTTGTTAGAATGAGTAGCTAATAGCCCGATAGTTGATTTATGTGATAGTCTATGAAATCGAACCTTAGCATGTTCATGTGGTGTTCTTGATGTTTGATTGTTGATTCTCGACGTTACCATAGTTCTAGAACTTATTCTTATCACGTTTGTTGAATTAGCTACTTAATAAATGTATCACACGTATCGTCTTTACATATGTATTTTGTGAGAGGATACGGGAGCCGGGGTTCTAGGATCACTGTGTAAAACCGACTGAGTTGTTCAGACTCGGTTTCGTTGTGAGGTTTTGTATCGACTTGTCGAGCGTTTCATGAATCGTAGACCATGTGAGGTCGCTTAAATCCGTCGGATCGTTGAACTCGACATAGGAGGGGAGATTATTGAAATAATGTCTATTCTCGAGCCCGAAACGACACCCTTTGTGACATCGAGAACGCTTAGGTGAATCAAGAATACCTCGGTACTTAGCTAGGTTTTGTGAGTAGTAGATTGGATCATAGCTCGGCTATCTCTTTTATATAGTTTTAGATCTCTTTGTTGTGCATATTTAGTTTGTAGAACCGGTGATCGACAAATCACCACGCTCAATATTTGACTGAACTAGTGGCGAGGCCGACTTTGGTACTCGACCGCATTCCTCATGGATATCGACCTTGACTTACCAATTCTAGGCTACAGTTGACCCGGTACACTGCCCGTGAAATTGGACACTTAGAAAAGGCCGATCAAGATTTCTGGCGCCGTTGACGGGGACTCGGGTTGATATCTTGTAAGTTAGTTAAGTTCTTAGGATTAGGTCGTTTTTCTTATTTTTTTTTATGTATAGTTTGTTTTTATTTGTTTTTGTTGAAGTGTCACACCATTTACTTCGGTAGTGGTAGTGACTAGATACCGTGATTGTGTTCGTGTTGTTTCCCTGATTTACAGTTAATGGATCCTTACGGCAATTACGGATCATTTCCTTACTCATTCGGAGGCTACAACTACGGTGCCATGGGTTACGGAACACAACCTTATTACCAAATCAGCCCATACACCGCATCATATGGAAATGAGTGGGATAATGCCCCAAGTTACTATGATCAACAACTCGATACTCTTCCACCTCCGCCTCAAGAATCAGAGACCTCAATGGAGCAGCGGATGGCAATTGAGCAAACTGTTGAAAAGTTGAGTAAAGTGGTCCAAGAGCACCACCAAGAGTTTTGTAATGACTTAGCAACGATGTAAATAGCCATACGAAACTTGGAGCTTAAAGTGCAACAACTGTTTGAGGAGTTTGAGAGGAGAGAACGTGAGACTTTCATTGAAGTCACCCCGGAAGAACACTACGAGGATGGTATGACTATTGTATCTATTGAGTCACCTGTTCCGTCTTCATTTAGTCCTATTGTTATATCTTCGGGGGTGCACCCTATTGAGTTTGTTGTTGATTTTGAGCCTAAATGTTCATACTTGGTGCTAGAGTCGTTATTGGTTGGTATATGTTTTAGTTCAGGGAAAGTGAGTTCGTTGTTCTGTGCAATGGACTCATCGAACCAATCTTGGTGGTGGGGATTGAGCCCCATGTTTTATGTATTTCACTTTCAAGGAGTGCTCAATTCTTACGATTTTTCTAGGGAGAAGCAACGGTTTGCTCTCCTTTGGTATAGCTATCCTTGACATAGTTGGGGATAGAAAGTCGAGCTGAGGACTATAAACTCAGAATGTGTTTTTATTGCTTTTTCTTTCCCCTCGTGTTTCACTGTGTTTCTTTAGTTTCAATTTTGATACTTCGGGTAAGTTTTGTTGTAATATAACCCGAGGAAGTGTGTTTTGGAGGGGGTTAGTGTGGTGTTTTTGGTTTTGATGAGTTGTGGTAATCCGGGTAGTTTCATTGTGTTATACTCTATACTTGTACACCTTTGGTGTTGGTTGTGTATATTTTATAAGTACAGGTACCCTGGGAGTTCATTTTATGGATGCCACATGATCCTACTCGCGCCTTTTTCCAGTTGTAAGCTAACTTTTCTACCCTTATCATTCGTGTTTCATTTTAAAGTAGGGGGTGGTTGGTTTAGCTTCAATGTTTCATTTTCATGTCAAACGAGTTATACATAGCGATTGTTTTTCCTTCAGTCTAAATGAGTCAGTTTCTGAGAATTTTGATGGCTTTGACATTGATTTTGATACATCGAGCCTTCGGTATTGTTTTGGTAAACATCTAGTTATTGTACGAATGCATTTGGTTTGTTTTGTGATCTTGTATTGAGAATGGAATAGTCCTATCACGTTAGCTTCGACTTCATGAATAACCTTGACTAGTGAACGATTATGGTAGTTATTAATGACCCGGTTACCTAGAACTTATATTAGTAACTTCGAGGCGAAATAGAAAGGTCGTCGTTGTTAGGTACGGGATGACGGTTTTGGCATTTATTTTGACCCGATCAGAGCCAAAGGCCAACCTAAACGATTAATCCACTGTTACCCCTCTAAGCCTTTTGTAGGGTGGTTAGACTGCCACCCGAACTAGCCTTTCGTGTTACAAACCCGTGAAAATCGATGTCCCTAACTTTATTTCGCCACGCACTTTGACTACCTTGCAATTGAGCTTGTTCATTCCGCACATTTTTACGATGTTGCGAGGTATTTTTGAGACGTAAGTAATGGTATGGAATCGTGATTTACGAGTTATTCGGAACGAGGAGTGTGACAATGTGTCGATTTCGGTTTTGTTCGGAATGTTGATGTATATAAGAAGAAGAAAAAAAGAAAAGAAAAAGAAACAAAAAGAAAAGAAAAGAAAAGAGACAGAAGTAGTAAATGTGCATATTTATAGTTTGATTTAAGTCCAAAAAGTGGACTAAAGTGTTGTGTAGTATTGTATATTATGAAGTTGAGGGTAGGGTTTGGACTCCGGAGATGTAAAGATTTGGAAAGATTGAAGGCGAAGTGATAACCGAGTTTTGTGTATATATCTCGGTTAAAGCTCTTTTTGCACCCTCTCTTTTATATTTTTCGTAAATATCCTTTCGCTGTTCGTACCTAGCCTAACGGTATAACCCTTCAAGTCCTGCTTCGACCGCATTAGACTTTGATTGACCTCGATTAGTGGAGATGTTTACGACGTATAAGCCTATGGTGTATCCTCGGTACATTATACGTCTATAATGTAAACCGGTCGTAAATGATGAATGTCGAAGAAGCTATTCACACACACACATTATTTTCTCAATGCAAGGTAGAACTTAAATCATATGCACTTGTGTCAATTACTTGTGCTTTACCATTTCAATTCTTATAGACTAAATGTATGATTTCAATGTTGACTCCATCTTTATTTTTGAATCGCTCATCTTTGCTCGAGGGCAAGCAAAAGCTAAGTAGGGGGTAGTTGATAAGAGTCAAATTGGCTATCATTTTCTATGTAATTATACCCCGTTTATACCTCGTTTTATATGTTCTCTGAGACATTTGGTTGTATTTTGATGTATTTACACCTTGGTTATCATTTCGGGACCTAGGACGTAAAGTCCGGGATTCTCGTTCTTTTTCGGTGTAATTTACTATACTCTCGGTCACCCTAGTGTCCTGTAGGGATTATGAGTGGTATTTGTTGTGATTTTATACAGGACTTAGGTGTTCGAGATGTCCGGAAGGCAAGATACGAGGATTGGAACGTGTGCCCGAAGTTTAAACGTTCAAACGGATCAAAACACGGTGGTACTACAACCATACGTTCCATTGATCTGCATTTTGATCTACATTAGAGGAGTTTTCTGGGATGGTCACCTTCATGAAAGTTGTAGACAATTTCATTAGATTTCCAACGGATTTTGAATCACTCGATTTGGAGGTCTACACAAAAAGTTATGGCTGTTTTTCTGAAGGTGTGTCATGAAGGCGCGCTTTGAAAATGCTAGGCGCACGCCCTAGCGATCAATTTTGCCGAAGTTTCAAGATGTGTTTTTATCATCATAGGCGTGCGCCTACAATTTCCTAGCGCGCACGCCTAGCGCCCAAAATACATAAAACACTATAAATACCCCCATTTTGGATCTAGATCTAATCTATCTTCTTCCCAACTCATTTTTTTTCTTCAGTTTTTCATCGTTTTTCTTAGCTTAGATCAATTATGTACATAGTTTAGCTTAGATTAGGCTTAGATTGTTGTAATCCGTTGATTCTCGAAGATAGCTTGACGCGTTATTGACGAGTTTTCGTTCGGTGGATCGATTTTCGACGGCCTATAATATATTTGGTAATTCGTTTTCCTTTCTTGTTCTTGCTTTTAATCTTGTTTATGTTATTTTTATTGTTGATTTCTTGTTGTTTTGTTGTTAAAATGAGTAGCTAATAGCCCGATAGTTGAGTTATGTGATAGTCTATGAAATCGAACCTTAGCATGTTCATGTGGTGTTCTTGATGTTTGATTGTTGATTCTCGACGTTACCATAGTTCTAGAACTTATTCTTATCACGTTTGTTGAATTAGCTACTTAATAAACGTATCACACGTATCGTCTTTACATATGTATTTTGCGAGAGGATACGGGAGCCGGGTTCTAGGATCACGTGTAAAACCGATCGAGTTGTTCGGACTCGGTTTCGTTGTGAGTTTTGTATCGACTTGTCGAAATGTTTCATGAATCGTAGACCGTGTGAGGTCGATTAAATCCGGTCGGCGTTTATCTTCCTCTTCCTCAAAAATTAACTCGTAACATCAAAGAAGTACATCGTAACATCAAAGAAGTACACTCTTAAAAAATAAGCGTTTATCTTCCTCTTCCTCTTCCTCAGCGTTTATCTTCCTCTTCCTCTATCCTCAAAAATATGCCTGCACCTCGTAACATCAAAGAAGTACAGCGTTTGACGGGTCGGATGGCGGCCCTCAACCGTTTTTATCGATATCAGCGCAAAGAGCCCTACCCTTTTTCAAGATATTGAAGAAGGCAAGTCCTTTCCAATAGGATGACAAGTGTCAAAAAGCATTCGAAGACCTGAAGAAATATTTATCCGATTTACCAACTCTGTCTTCACCTCGGGAAGGAGAAAAACTACTGGTTTATTTGGCAATCTATGAGGAGGCAGTAAGTGCAGTGTTGGTTCGAGAGGGGGAACATGGACAGGTTCCGGTCTATTTTGTGAGTAAGGCGCTACATGGAGCAGAGATCAGGTACTCACCTGCCGAGAAATTAGCATTGGGTTTAGTCCACACATCGAGGAAATTAAAGCCTTATTTTCAAGCACATCCCATTGTTGTGGTCACAGACCAACCATTGAGACAAATTTTGGCTAAACCTGAGACATCAAGTCGATTAGCGAAGTGGGTCGTCGAATTAGCTGAGTATGACATCGAATTTTTACCTCGAACAACAGTTAAAGGCCAAGCTCTGGCCGACTTCATTGCCAAGGGATTATCTATTCAGTTAGAGCAGGAGAAACAAACACTAGAGGAACAGTGGACCATCCATGTCGATGGAGCATCCAGTAAAGAGGGGTCAGGAGCTGGATTACTATTGGTCAGTCCACAGGGAGAGGAATTCCCCTATGCGCTTCGATTCGAGTTCATGGCCACCAACAATGAGGCAGAGTATGAAGCCATGATTACAGGTCTGAAGCTGGCATCCAAGTTAGGGGTCGAGAATCTCCTAGTATATAGTGACTCTCAGCTCGTAGTCAATCACATATGAGGCAAATATGAAGCTAAGGAGGAAGCTATGCAGAGTTATTTGAAGGTGGTTCAAGGGTTGATGTTGAAGTTTAAAACAGTTCGCATCGAACATGTGCCTCGAAGCGAGAACAAAAGGGCCGATGTGTTGTCCAAGCTCGCATCAAATTTTAAATCAAAAAGGAAGGTCCTGGTCGAAATGTTAGCAGTACGGAGCTACAACGAGGTCGATGTGCAACCAGTTACTCAGGGTTCAACATGGATGGATCCGATAGCTCTATACTTGAAGGACGGGATTCTGCCGTTTGACAAGTCCCAAGCCAGAAAGGTTCGACTGCAATCCTCCAGGTATGCACTGTTTGATTACGTCCTTTATCGTAAATCTTTTGTGACCCCATGGATGCGATGTGCCTCGGAGGACGAGGGGGCATATCTTCTCGAGGAAATACATCGGGGAGTTTGCGGCAAGCACTGGGGAGCTCGAATGCTAGCAAGAAAGTGTAAACTAGCAGGTTACTTTTGGCCTTCGATGCAAAAAGATGCCAACCGTCTGGTGAGAAGATGCAGAGCTTGCCAAGTGCATAATGTGGTAACACACCATCAAGCGCAGGAAATGAATGCCATCGGATCGGTATGGCCGTTCGATGAGTGGGGTGTCGATATAGTGGGGCCTTTACCTCGGGCTCCGGGCTACTTCAAATTTGTAGTGGTGGCAGTCGACTACTTCACCAAGTGGGTCGAGGCCAAGGCTCTTACCGACATCAGGGCCTCGACCATCAAAAAATTTATCTGGGAAAATATTTTTTTGGGGTTCCGAAGTATCTGATCTCAGACAATGGAACTCAGTTTCTAGATGAAAGGGTACAGAATTGGCTTAAAGAGTTCAAGATCGAGCACAGAACTACCTCAGTGGCCCGACCTCAGTCCAATGGGCAGGTCGAACAAATGAATAGGCAGATAAAGCTTGGTTTGAAGAAGTGACTGGAAGATGAGGGTCGTGATTGGGCAGCTCAACTGCCTAGCATTCTGTGGTCGTATCGAACAGCACCTAATGCAGCCACATAGGAAACTCCATTCACCATGGCTTACGGATGTGAAGCCGCCATACCTGCGGAGATCGGGTTAGCTTCACCTCGGGTCTTGGCCTACAACGTCGAGACAAACGTCGCCGATCTACGACAAGAGAAAGACAATGTCGAAGAAAGAAGAGAGATCGCTGCGCATCGAATGGCTAATTACAAAAGAAAGATCTCGCAGTACTACAATGCAAGAGTGAAGTATAAATACTTCCAAGTAGGTGATCTCATGTTGAGGAAAAACGAGGCAAACAGGCAAGACCCAATAGGCAAACTTGAGCCGAATTGGGAAGGTCCATACAAGATTCTGAAAGTCCATCCTAAGGGATCGTATCAACTTGGCAGGTCGGATGGAAGTACGGTGCCTCGAACTTGGCATGCCACCAACCTCCGAAAATACTATGTTTGATCTATTTGTTTCTCTATTTCATTTGCAGTTCTAATTTTCTAGTTATTTGTAACAAGTCGATATGACAGTTGGTCGCGATGCTTTTTATCTAAGTGATTTTCTTTTCAAATTATGCTTTACATACAAGCTCGTGTAAAGAAAAAAGAAGAAAGGAAAAAGAGCAAAATTCGACAGCGAAAACGATTCATCGACATGATGGAGTTGGAATAAAATGGTGAATAAAGCCAAGTCATTGACAGTGCTTATATCACACCTGACCGCCATAAAGCCACGATGCAAGGCGGTTGGAAGATCCCACGATGGATACCTTATTCGACCAGTTCATAAGCACCACGAAGTGTGATAGTCAAATAATGAGGTTTCAATTCGACAAGGTCATAAGCCTGACGAGGCATGACCGTCGAATCGAGCTCCGACTGAGTAGCCGAGTCAAGCCTATAAGGCAGCACAATGCTCGGTCGACTCATTCAAGTGTACCATGAGTCATGTACTCATACTACACTTCGAGGGGCCTAGGGGAATTAAGTCCAAAGGACTACACCCCACAAGGCAATGTTTGCAAGGGAATTAAGTTCAAAGGACTACACCCTAAACAAACAATCAACACGACACGAAAGACATTCAGTGAAAAAGCATAGATTGAAATTCTAAAATCAAAATGCAAAATTGAAAAGTCCAAGAGATCGAATCGACTATTCGTCTCGACAAAAAGCATAACCAGAGGGATAAAGGTTCAATAAAAAGTTATTACAACCAAATCGAATAAAATTGTTCAAAACAACAACGAGAAACAAGATTAAGCGGCAGGCTGATTTGATGTGGATGCGTTTGGGTTTGTTGGCTCCTCCGAGTCGACATGCTCCTCTCCATCCCCATCCATTGCAGGGGCAACATACTTGTCATGTAGGGAGATGCCAGCCTTGAAGTCTGTGAAGTATCGGCTATAACGAGGGATGGCCTCGGGATCGTATAGATGGGCCTTCTCGATGCTAGAAACTTCAAAGTTTGGAATGACCACCTTGACCTAATCCAGAGCATTCGAGAATCCCCCCTTCATAGCCTGACTCATCAGCAAAGTCAGGTCATTTTCAAGTTCCGCAGAGGCCAGGAAATCTTTCTTGGCAGAGTCCAGACGGGCTGCATAGCTATCGACCTCATATTGGAGATCGTCTCGGGCTTTTTGAGATCCTGCCAGTTCAGCCTTTGCTTCGTCCAACTCCGAGCTCACCTTCGCCAACTCAGCATCCCTGTCGGATAAATCTTTATGCGCTTTGGACAATTCGTCCTGAGAGGTTGCCAGGTCGGATTCAAGTCTGAGACGCCGATCATCCAACTTTTTTACCACAGATTTCTGCTTCTCGATCTCCGAATTCAGCCAGTTTATCATCTCTTTTTGTTCTTCGAGGATAGCAGAAGGGGACTCGATCCGGTTTATAGCCACTTTAGCCGTTAGCTGAGCCTGCAAAGGGATTGATGGTAATTCAAGGAATAGACAAAAAATCACAAAATTAAAAGAATAAAGCGAAGACTTACAGCTCGGATGATCTTTGAAAAATAATCACTCAGCTCCTCAGGAGCCATAGCCTCCATCTCGGCAAGACTTACTCCAGGGATCGTTTCGATAGAATTCGAGCCTTGAGGAGGGAGATTGCGAGCTTCCTTTCTAGCTCCATGTCTCACCTCCGTGGTCTTCTGACGCTTTCTCGGGACGAGACTCCCCTCAGGTTGCTCAGTCACTCGGGCCTCGTCAGGTTTCTCTCTCAAGATGTCGGATGTCGACACAGGAGTAGAAGATCGGGCCGGAGTCTTTTGACCCCCAGAGATGATTATGCCCGACACGGGCTTCTTCGATCCTATACCAGCTAGTCGCTGGATCTCTTTGGGATCTACCCACTTAGGGTTAGGCACTTTGCCCACCTCCTCCAACTTTGAGAAGAAATCCACTGTAAAGAGAGGAAAATTGACATCAATATACAGCAAATACAGAAGTAAGTATAGAGAAAAGAAATAATGCAAAAGTGTAACATCTCGACAGAGTAAATAAAGATCCTCCGCAATATTCGAACATCCTCATTGAGTTCCAAATAAACCCCCGGACCCGCCGTCTCGATGTCAGCGAAAGGGTATAAAGAATGTAGGTTTCGAGTTGCGACATCTGGGCTAATTCTCTCGAGAGTCCTACATTCGTTGGGGGCATCAGAGTCCAGTTTATCATGCCATTTTCTAGGTCTTTTATACCAAGTGTGGATGCCGACGTCTTCTAACCCGTGACGTATGAAGAAAAAGTAGGGCTTCCACTCGCCTTGAGACGAGGTCACCCTTCTTACAAATTCCGAGACTAGGGGGCACCTCTGGAAAGTGTACCATCCTGCATCTTGTAGGGCTTGGGTCGAATAGTACTGTCTGAACAGCCGGACTGTGAATTTGACTTTGGCTATTCGACACGCCAATACGAAACCCATAACGCTCCTAATTCCATTTGGAGCGAGTTGTGTGACGCTGATCTGATAGTGGCGAAGGATTTCTATGAGGGCCGGGTCGAAGGGAAACTTTAATCCCTCTTTCAGTTGTGCCTCATACATGGCACAGAACCCAGGGGGAGGGTCACAAGCGTATTGAAATCGACCGTGAGACACTTTGATGTTTTCAGAAGAGTATGGGTTGCCATACTTTAGACAGGCGGCTTTAGCTTTTTCTTGGGATAGGTTGGATATACAACCATAGGGCCCTTGGCCTTTTATCCTGGTTTTGCGTTTAGCGGCAACATGTCGAGATGTCGATTCCTCTTCTCCTTCCCCTTCTTCTTCTCCGGCTACTCTCTCACCGGAAGCAAGCGGTTGCTCAGAAACTGTCCTCTCCGCTGATTCTTCTTCTACCTCAACCAGTTCCTCCCTATTTGAGAGTCACTTTCACTCCTAGACATGGGATTGACGAAAGATGGAGGAAATAATGAACGAAGAAAGAATCTAAATAAAAAGAGCCTTACTTGTATTTTCGGATAAAAGCAAGGTTTTTGAAATGGCAGATGAGAGACTCCGGAATCTTGGACTCCTTTTATGCAGCAAAATCTTCTAAGTGATTTGAAAAGACAAGATTGGGGGCAGTTATAGAGTTGTAAGCGCGATAATCAAGGGTAGAAACCCCGTGTGGACCAATAGGAATGCTTCGTTTCCTGCACCCATTAATGCTGATACAGCGTGACGTCACCCTACGACAGCCTACATCGATCTAGAAGATAGCTGTATTGATACGAATCGAGAACGAGATTTGCCCTAGGACCTTCTAAATGAAATCAATGGAGAGCTCGAAACAACGATCTTAGATAATCCAATCTAAGAACGTTGGCAAGAACGCCACAACGCTTGCTCAAGGCGCTGATAAGTGTGGAACTCTACAACGAAGGAACTCTACAACGAACAGATCCTCACTCGCAAGTGATAAACAAGTCAATAGACTTAATCAAATTTTTACTCAAAATTAAACTGTTTGTAAAAGAACAACCTAGGTGCCTTATATAGGCTACAATATTCATGAAACTAATGTAGCTAACCAATGTGGGATAAATTACATTGTAATTTTCGCCACTTTATTCCCTAGTGGGCCTAACTTGACTATAATAAGCCCAAATGGCTTTTATTTGCTGAAAATAAATACTTGACCCAATATACTAACATATAGACATCTTTTTCCATGGGCCTTACTATCAACTAGGCCCATAAGACATTTATTAAATAAATCCAATGCAAAATAAAATAAAACAAGCCCAACAAAACTAATTAATGGCGGCACGCATTAAATTCAGGTCCATTCGCACAAATAACAGTCTTCATGGCCGCATTATTCAAGTCTTCAAGTCCTCGGGATGGATCACATCATGTATTCCCGCCTAAAGAAGGCCACGTATCGAAAGATAATTCAAATTTTCAGATCCGACTTCAGCATACGAGATAGGCTTCACTCCGATCTGGGGGGCTTATGACGATACGGGATTTCACCCCTCCACGTGGAATTATCTAGTTAGTCCAGTTGGCGTGTGGGGAAGTCCGAGCCTCTGATATACACGTCGGGTCGAATAAGAGACGTGCCAATGAAGACCGCAGCAGCCAACATATCTTGCAAGTGTCCCATATCGAGCACCCATGTCGGTGTTATACGAGTCGAGATCAGGGTTCCAGCCCAGATTCCTAAGCCCAATATCCAGGGGGTTACTTGGGCAAGGGGCAAGGCCCAATAAGGGTTATTTATGTCAATAGACAACACCGCCCTAAGTTTTAGGGCAGAAGGTGGAATTATGCCTATAAACACACTACTCTAGGAACTACGTAAGGCTTGATTCCTGGACAAGATACAGGATACGTAGGCAATCCAAGATACATTCTTGGACTCAGCCATAAGACACTAAAAAACACCATCTTTACTACAGTTCGAGCCGTGCATATTCTTCTTGACTCACCCTTAGATTACACGTAGCCCTATTAAATAGGAGGAACTTAATTCAGCATCATCACGTGCCTTACCAAAAATTGCTTGACGTTTAATCTTTTTACTAAACATGTATGTAGTTTATTAAGTGTTAACTAGCCACCTAGGTGTTTTCAAATAAGCTCCCTCACCCCTACTTCTCTCTTTCTTAGTCCACTAGACACGGACAATGCCTAACAATTACACAGCACAAGCCCTTTCATGCCCTTCCGACGGTCCCTAACTTCAACTTCCTTTAAGAGTACATCCGGTGTCGGAACTAAATGCATCAGAAGCTCAATCGAGGCTTGTTCATGCTTATTTATTGTTATAAGATCAAAGAACAACATTTAAAACTCACATCATAGCTAAAAATCAACTTATTCATCAAAAAGCAGGTCCAGTGTTGGGCCTCTGTATGCAAAAATCGACATTATGCCTGTCTGGTGTGCCCACACTGGCTCTGGTGTGCCTGCACTGGATCTGGTGCGTCCGCACCAGGATTCTGAATGTAAAAATCCACTTTCTGTTCTTCCAATGCGTCCGCACTGGGCTTGGTGCGCCCGCACCAAGCTCGGTAAACTCCAAAAACTCAGTTTTTGAGTGATCCCTAATCGTTCCCAAACTTGTTCAACATCATAATACTCAGAAAATAGCAGAAAAACATAACTCTTATCTACCATAACAACTCTAAATCCTTAGGCAACACGAATGTATGATTTCTAGCATAAAATCATATCAAATCCTAACATATACCTTAATTAACCGTAATTAACTTGTAGGAAGATCCTCTTACTTTATAGCAAGCAATCCAACTTCGAATTCCTAGGAAAACAGCAGCAAAAAGACTCTTTACTCATAGAAACCTATGTGATCAATTCCAAAAAGGGTTAGATTCGATCACACACTATGATTAAAACAAACTACGAAAGATATGAGTTTTGATCTCCAAACCTCATCCAGGAACACATCTAGGTCGAAATTACATACCTTGACAAAGCTCTGAACTTTGAGTATTGAAACGACGCTCCTTTCACGACGATTCCAACACTCCAATCGAATCTGAAAATGGTTGAGATTCGACTTAGAAAACGGAATAAATCTCTCAGCTCTTTTCTCAAGCTCTCACACGCACAAAGAGGGAGATTAGGAGGAGAAAATTCTGATTTAAAAGGTTAGGGAAACTAATGGGATTTATTTTACTTAAATAGGAAAAATCCCAACAATTAACCTAATCCCTTATTTTCCTTAATTACCCTTAAATTATATACATATAATTCGACCAATATAGAAGAAATAAGAATAATAATATTTCATTTTCGCAAAATGACACGTCTGTGATACTGTTATTGTGATCGCGATCTTCGTGATATCTTTATTCTTGTGATACTCGATCGATATTGTGATCACGATCTTCGTGTTAGTGTAAACGCTGCGATTAAATTCAGCTTTCAAAAACTACGTCGAAAGGGTATCGTTTGAGATCTCAAAATGAAGAGAGAAAAAAAATATAAACTTTGGTGATTGAATTTGATGATCGGTGTTTTAAATCAAAAGTTATGATCGTTTATAAGAAAAACGCTCTGATTAATGTAAATATTTTTTCGGCTTTCAAAATTTATGTCGCAAGAGTATCGTATGAAATCTCAAAATAAAGAGTAAAAAAAATGAATTTTGGTGAGTTTTTTTTGATGATCGGAGTTCTAAATCAAAAGTTACAGTTGTTTGAAAAAAATGAAGCAGCAAAGAAAAAAGGATGAAGCAGGATGAAGAAAAAAAGGATGAAGCAGCGCGAATTGATATAAGAGGGTATTTTTGTCCGTCTGAATTTTTTCTGGTCCTTTTTGCAATTAAAAAAAGAAAGTGTCTTGTTTATTTATTTTT
This sequence comes from Gentiana macrophylla, assembly GCA_026214975.1. Classification (NCBI taxonomy): domain Eukaryota; kingdom Viridiplantae; phylum Streptophyta; class Magnoliopsida; order Gentianales; family Gentianaceae; genus Gentiana; species Gentiana macrophylla. The sequence goes on along the minus strand of CM047816.1, from coordinate 67,491,815 downwards.
AGTCAAAATTTGGATTTTCCCTCTTTAATTTATCTAATAGGTAAAATGTTTTTTTTTTTTTTTTTTTTTTTTTTTTGGGTAGTAGTAGTAGTAGGTGACTCATGGTGAGGCGATATGAACTTTGAAATGACGGGTTGGTTCACCTTTTCTATTTTGTTTTCACCCTTTTTCAATAAAAATAAATTATGCAAAACAACAAAAAAAAAAAAAAAAGAAAAAGAAAAGTACAATATGCCAGCCCTGTTTGGTTTTGGGTTTGATTGGATATAAAAAAGAGAAAGTAAAATAAAATATAGTGAAATAATGGTTATAAAGTTGAAATGTTATGTTGAAATTTATATAGTTAAAGAAATGATTGGTGAGAGAAATTTTGATGAAATATTATATTGAAAAAGTAATGGTTAAATAGTGTAGTGGTGAATAAAGTGAATTGATTAATATTATTTTATTTGTTGATGTTGAATGATTGATTAGAGAATTTATAATAAAATAATAGAATAAATAAAATAATGATAAATAATATACTGAAATGAATAAAATATTGGGTTGGATCCAACCCCACCCGAAACCAAACAAGGCTTAAGGACCCGGGTGTTCTGCAGTCCCCATATAGACCGGATGTTGCAATGCATCAGACTATCCTAATCTTCTGATTGACAATGGTCATTTAGCAGATCCATCTTCTTATGTTCATGGATTTTTCCCATGTAAAAGGTAGCCGAGAACTTCATCCCGGATTCAACTAGCATTGTTTACTCTATGTTTATATGAAATATAAAATCTCCATGTTCTATTCACTGTCATCACAGAATTATCTAGTCACTACAATTGTATTGTACAAGAGCAGCATTTAAATGCAACAAACATCTTCCCTATTCACTAAACATTGTCAAATCTACCTGTATGTAATGGGAGATTAGGCCTTCCAAATGGCCATGTTAGAAGTAATTAATTAATCAACGGTTTTTGGGGATCTTTACCGACACTTATTAACTAGAGCCTCAAGTATTTACACCACGAGGCTACCCGGTATATATGAAGCATCACGGACCACACATAAACTCTAATGGTCATCAGTCGTCATGTCAGAGGGTGCCCCACCGTGTCTACTACTGCCAGACTTGTGGTGCTTCTTGCTGCTGCTACTATTTTTTGAGTCCATTCGGACAGGTTCTGCAGAGAAGCGGTGACAAACATGTACTTGGTGAGTTCTAGTCTCAAGCGAGCCACTGCCTCGTACATTGATTAACAAAATTACTTCCTTGTCCCTTGTATCTTCTGACCACCAGCTTTGTGGGATCCTATCATTACATTCTTCCAAGGTATGGGAATCTTGGTGATGTATTGAAATCTCTAAGCCATGATCTGGGTTGATTATGCCTGCTGCTGGTGTGACCTGACAATCAAATTTGCCATGAGAAATATTGGCATTAACATTTCACCTAAGAAAATAATTTGTTAAGGACAAATGTAGTGTTTATATATATTTCACACTAACAAATATCTTAATACACAACATTTTTATTTACACTTTTACCCTTCAAATTTATGTTTTTCTGGACTCGTTGATTCTTATCGACTTTCAGACATAATGTTGTATGTTTTCCTGACTCAATGTTAGTCAAAAAGTCTTTCTGACCGGTATTGGGTATGGAAAACATTTAAAATTCTGACTGGAATTGAGTCAGAATAATCATCGTCCCTTCTATTTTATGTTTTTTCTGGACTCGTTGATTATGACCGAATTTCAGACAAAATGTTGTATGTTTTCCTGACTCAATGTTAGTCAGAAAGTCTTTTTGACTGGTATTGGTTATGACAAACGTTTAAAATTCTGACTGGATTGAGTCAGAATAATCATCGTTTTCTGACTCAAATTGGATCAGAATAATCTGCTGTGTGAAAAGATGCTCCCTTAAGGAGAAATATATATACATTTTTATCAGAATTAGAATGGTGTCCGTGATTATATAAGCAAAGCATAAATCATCAAAAAGTAGGAAAAATGACAGAATAATAAGCTTAGTAGAAGAGGATTTTGGCATAACCTCGAGCCAGCGGGGGAAGCCAAATGAACCTCTGGTGCGATAATCTGATGGTTGTTCATCTTCCTTAACTGTCGATTGACCTTGGCAAACAATGTGAAAGAAAACATCGTCTTTCCGGCTTCTGTTAGTGATCCTTAAGTTGAATGTGTCTTGGTTTTGAAGGACTAATTTCTTGTGGCTAACTAGGATTTCTGGAATCACACACAGCTCTTTCAAGGTTTCCTTCACCTCATCACTAGACTGCAAAATCTTTCCCATTTCCTGCCTTCGTACTGATCTATCCACACGTGAAATTTCCACGTTCAATTTGCATCGTACAGGTTTATGATCACTCTCTGTCACATCCATGCATGCCTCATACCTGAGACATGAGAAACTTCGTTTAAGAAAAGAAAAGAAAAAAGTACGATGAAGAGTAAAGTTGTACAAGAACCTACTGTAGAATTGAAGCAATAACTGGGCACTCTAAACTGCATTCTTCTGCCGGAGATTCTCGGTTATCTCTATACAATACTCTATCACACCATGCTGGAATTCGTTTCTTTTCCCCAGAATCGTATCCTGAGGATAAATATACAAACTGCTTAAATAGTACTACATCGATGTTAGAAGAGAATTCTTCATTTTACAGTCTCAAACAATACTTTTCTACATCGATGTTAAAAAAACAAGGTGTGTTCGATATGTTTGTGTTATAGTAAAAACAACCATACCTCCTAAGCCTGGTTTTCCCCTTTCGAATTTATAAGTTGGAGGGAATCTGATAATGGCTTCCCGCATTCCTTGGAAAACTTTGCCAGCTTTCATTTCAGCCCTCAGTTGATCCCTTTCGCGAAGCCAATCAAAGCTTCTTTGGGAAACAAAATCTCTAGCTTCATCGTACGTTATCCCGAAAAGGCGATAGTTGAAATCACCACAGAAAATTACCATATCAGCTTCACCGAGGTCAGGCCTCCCTTCATCAGCATTAGATGCCGCATTCTGCTACAAAACAATCCATATTACAATGAACTGGGAAATGGAATTTCGGCTAATATTCTTCAATGTCAAAAGATAACAAAAGAATGCCTACATTTGGCGTCCGAAGGTTTTGGGCGGCAGATGAGACTCCAGCTGCAGTAAAAAACGGGATCCATGGAAAACCAGAAAAGCGCGAAATCGCCGCGAGTAAATACACGGAAAAGGACAAGAAAAGTATTGCAAGAAGACACTCGGCATACATATCAATACAAATATTCAGACAACTTTGTTTCATTATAAACTTGAAGACCATTGAGAGTGGAAACCGTATCAATCAACGGGTCCCACACCATGATCAGTGGACTACAGGTGTGTAGTGGCACAATGTTCCATTACAAAAACATGGGACAAAACAGCTTACCAACAGCGTTATTAAGGAAGGATGATCGGGTGAATGTCATGTTTCGAAAGATGTGTTCAAAATCAGCATTGCGACGGTTAACTGCTTCCAGATGTGCAGCCAAGTGACAGTTTACCCAACATACTATCCTATCATATACTCTCAATCTCAAAGCCACACCACCCTGCATTGTAACAGTTCAAAATGTGATATTAGAGCAATTTCTCAAAACTCAACCGAAAAAACGTAGATGCTTAATTAAAACCCGACCAATAGGTTAACGTGCTTAGGAATGTGAAAATTTACTGACCTTATTACCAATAGCACGCCCTAGACCACATGCAACTGCTCCTACATCAAGGTCACCGATTTGTATTCTGAGAGTTTTTCTCACCCTGATAATAAACCAGACGAGCGACCAATAAAACTTGTAGAAATCAAACAATGCCAAAATCATAATATATATAAAAAAAAATGGATCATGAATATGTTTCTCACCAAATAGCTATAAGCAATCCGGCCAGCTGTCTAGACCCTACACGCTCAAAAGTTGATCCCTCATCGAGTGTTTTACCTATAGCCTCCTGCCACCATTGCCCTATAACACTTCCTTCAAGCCCAACCTACATCAGAAATGCCGGTAATGATACAACACGATTCACAAAATACTCTAATAAATGGAAATAGGTCAACGGAATCATCATCTGGAAATGTTTGTGGGACTCACAGTTTCTTTAGCTGCAGATACTGCAAGGAAACCAGCACCCATCTCGACTTCTTGTAACCCAACAGCCACAATGCCAACATCGGAAACAGCAGAACCGAGCCATGTTGAAAGTGCCTCCTGAGAAGCTCTCCCTTGACCAACATTCCAGGTGCCAACTAAAATCCGTACATTTTCTTGTTTAGTGTACAAATGTTCTTTCTCGGCCAATGCTGGTCTCAGTATGTTATCAATTGGTCCCGGGGAAGCTATACTCCATCCACGAATACCGCCATGATTTGCCAAGCTAAAAATGTAGCCATTCCCAAATACCAACTTAATAACGGGACCATTATGAGCCACCCAATTGGCAAGTAAATTTCCTTCAAGGTCAATAATTTGGATGATCCCGCTAATATAGCCAACCCAAATACGCGATCCATAAGAACAAAAGCTTAATACAGCACAAGGATGGAGAAGTAAGTCTTGTATGCGATTGCCAGTTCCATCCCACTGCACCAGTAAGCCATTTGAACAGCCTGTCCAAATCAATCCATCTGCAGCAAGGACTATAGCTTCTGTTTTTCTGTTATCTTCACCGAACGATGCTGCACCCCTTGTTGCAGCTCGGCGAACAGCATCTGCCGCCCCCATGATTGCGTTTCGAGAACGCTGCAAAAATCCATGTGGCTTTTCCTTTTTTGATTTGGACACAAACTTCACACTCATCTCATCTTCACTAGATTGATCTGGTACTGAAGGCATGTCAACTCGATTCTCAATTTGACCCTCTATATTGAATACTTTGATAAGTTCTCTCGTGCGAGCATCCCTACAGTTTGGCGACCATCAAGATAGTTAAGCAACATAATTTATTTATACATGTTTTCCACTTCAGGTAAAGGCAATGAGAAAAGCATATACCACATTGAAAATGATAAAGATCCCACAGCCCACACTTTAGCTCTAAAATGATCAGACAACAAGGATTTCACATCCGAGGATGAAATATTGCAGACACCATTGACTGTAACTTGGCTTCTGAGGTCAATGGCTGATCTCTCAACTAGCAAAGCAGCCATGCGCCTTTCTTCTTGTGATAAGGGTAAAGATTTCTCAACCGCTTCCCACGGCCATACCTTTATAATACCACCCTCAGAGCCAGTCCAGATATCACCTTAAACCAAAACCAGTTGAAAACCACTTTAACTAAAAAATAAGAATATCATATCATACATCCAAAACAAGAATATATTGTTTTTCAAGAATCTTACCATAAGAAGAAATAACTATGGAGAGAACAGGACCACGATGAGCCTGCCATGAAAGGCCTTCCTTAAGGGGGGTATTATCTGAATAAGACTGGTCCATCCTCCAAGATCTAATCTTTCCATCCTTATGACCACTCCAAACCAATTTACTCCCTTGATCAACCGTCAGACAAATCGTTGGCGGAACATTTGCAGATTCATGAAACGGTGCAGCGTCCTCATCCCCTCTCTTTGCTCTGCCTCCCATTCCCAGTCCTGGTTCATATGCATTCGACAAATTCCAAACTCTTACACCTGATTCCTGTCCTGCCCACAATTCTGTTTCTGTGCAAGATATTGTTCTCATATATTTTCCTACCTGAAACAAACATTAGTGATAGACTCTCTAATTCATTTCATAACAATAAATATAAAGGGGTTTAAGCAAGTACCAAAGACAAACACAGATATCATGTTGGAAAATTCTTACATGCTAACTGCTAAGTCTTCATTACAGAAAACTAATAAAACAGAAATAATTTTTTAAAAAAAGATAAAAAATAAAAATAAATTGATGAAGCGTATACATTTGGATAATAAGGAATTTGTGAGAAATCGCAAGGATAGGATTTTTTTTTCTCCAAAGTAATAAAGATTCTCATGTACCTGAGTTTCTCGAAGAGGATGAGGCCTGAGCTCGAGGGCAGGAGATCGACCGGGATGAACAGCAGCCCTAACGGGCACCTTAAAAATCCCAACACCACCGCCAGCCGCCGCAAACTCCGGTAATGATTGTCCCGAGGACGACGAGGAGATTTGGAACGACTCCTCTGTCGTCAGAGATATTCCCGCACCCCCAATATTATCGTTATTCCTCTGTCCTCCGACGACACTTGGGGAGGTACTACTACTAGTTGGGGTGGAATAGGGATAGAAATTATCGTTATCTTCTGATTCAGAATATATGTCGTTGTAGCCGGAGGCGTCGATCATGTTGACTTCGTCCAAGCTGTGTTTCCGAAACTGGTGGTGGGCTTTGTGGTGGTGGTGGTGATCGGTGGTGGAACGTAATTGGTGGCTGTATGAATGCACTTTCGGACGTGTTGGCGTGTCTGATAATCCTGCCAAAACTGCCTTCTCATCGTCTTCTTCCTCCATTTTTGTCCGATCTTTTCAAACAATGAATGAACTTGTATTGGAATCGATTGATCAACTTTTTTTTCAGAGAAAAGAAAATGGAGGAATTTTGTGATAATATTTGTAACAACAAGATTGATTCTAGTGTAGAGAAGAAGGAAACAATTCAGCCATTCACGCCTATACACTGCTTTGCTGCTAGCTATTGAGATGGAGAGAAGAAAGTAATTGCGGGGTTGTGCATGGAAGCGCGGGAAGCAAGGCGTAATATTCTTTCATTTCTACGGACAATATCAAAGCTTTCCGAAATCATTTGTGTCTTTTATTCGTAGTTTCCTTTTCTTTTATAAGGTAGATTGTTTTGATAAAAAAATGTGGGAAAATGCCAAAATGGACCCCCCCCCCCCCCTAGCCCCCAGCCTACCCTCCAACACCCCCTCCCGCCCCAAGCATTCAGGACATTTTTTATTATAAAGAAACGATCTATTTTATTAGAATGGATGTGACGTCCCGTTTCGAATCTGAAGTCTTATCATAAAAACATCCAGGTGTCGTATATTAACTTTTAAATCGTCAAAATTAATACATAAGTCTCGTAACAATCAATCAGAGTAAAAACGAAATAAATAAAATCTAAAGATTACTCGGAATAGAAAGTCAAACGACAATCAAAGGATCTCCGAGTCCCAAAATCTACGTCTAGGAAAACTGAACGAAAAACAACGAAATAAATGTTGTTTACATTATTACATCCTCAAATAAATAGAAAAGATACTAAAAGATGTCACTCAAAACTGTTTAAAAGAAAAAACATAAAATGAAAGTCGTCATCTTGAGCTTATACGTTAGCTCCATCATTACCGTCATCGTATCTATACTCATCGTCATCCTGACAATCACCTTCACGGGTGGGGACAAAAGAAAGAGAATGGGTAAGTACTTACGTACTTAGTAAATGGTAGAAGAAACGGCTACATACAATATATAAGAGATATATATCACATATAACAACTAAATTCTACGAACTCTACCACATAGGTTGCATTGAGATCTCTCTCACCCTCTACTAGATCACATAGTATAACCTCACGCACATAAGTTTGTTACACCAATACAAAGGACATTGTGCATTGTGAGAATGCACTGAGACATATTAAGCACCTCTCAAGGGGGCATCGACTTAGGTCTCCATGTGGGAAATTACACGTTGTCCCTTGACACATAACTCAAAAGGGTTGTAAGAATCCCATGCTTCGATTTAGAAACGTGCCTTACCAATGATATTGACGTTTTAGCTTTTAGACAACCACATATGTACTTACGAGTTAAGTTCTAACCACCTGGTTCATTCATGTATAAGGCTCCTTAGGGACTTCTAGTCCTATACATCTAGTTACACTACCTAGCACGTTGTAAAAGGATCATTGACTACTAAGTCAATGTCCCATAAAGCCTAAACAAAGCCTTCCGGTGCTCCCACATTCTCCCTGCAGAGGGTCTCAGTTGTGGTGCAGAACCAAGACTACAAGAAGTCGATGTTAGACATTGTAAAATAACATGGAATGCCATCATAGGCATGCAAGCCAACCAATATTTAAAAGTATCATAAAGAGGGAAATCTGGGTGAATGCGCACACATTCCCCTTCAATGCGCACGCATTCCCCTTCAATGCGCACGCATTCTGCTTGCTGTAGCCCATCCTTACATCATGTTGCTACAACGCGTACGCATTGCTCCTCAATGCGCACGCATTGGTCATCCTGGAGCATTCTGTCCAAATTCTGAAGCACAATGCGCACGCATTGATCGATCAGGTCCCAGATCCCAAGTTTCTGGTCTGTCAATGCGCACGCATTGTATAGGATGCGCACGCATTAACGGGCTGAAGCTTGAAATCAGTCCGTTTCGATCCCGTACCTCGTTCTGATCGTTTCCAACCGTATTCCTCCTCAAAACCTGCACTTTTATCAACATTAAACGCACACAAACACCGTTTAAGAACACTCTCTTACATTAGATCTTTTGAGAGCAAAACAAAAGCAAAAGGAACGTAAACGCTTGAAATCCTCAACACCAAAATCTTCTATGATTCACCTACGATAATCAAATACGAGCTACGATTAGACAACTCTATATTCATAAAAACGCAGGCTTTCCTCAAGAACATAGGAGAATCCAAACTAGGACTAAAAGGGAATTCTTACCGTTTAACAAACCGTTTGTACAGAAACGATCCTTTTTCTGCTGTGATCAAAATCTTCTACTGTGTCACGGATTTTTGCAATGAAAATAAACAAGTAATAAATTTATAAATCCGGTATACCCCAAGTGTAGGGATCGTAGCATAGCGATTAATACCGAGTCGATCTCGGGGAATCGGGTATCTAGTTCATTAATTTTCCTAAGATTGATACCATTATTATTAAAACCTAAAATAACAAAACGAAAAGTAAATTGGACAGAGGATTGTCAGTCCAAAGCCAGGAAAGATCGTTAAGAACATAACTAAACTATAAACGAGAAAAACAATAAAACTCATAAAAGCATGATAATGACTATAGCGATTAAACATAGAACAAGCAATGATCCACCATCCCGCAACCCTTAATTTCCTCTCTAGATTATCTTATGATGATTTAACTAAAATTGTGATTCACCTATCAAAGGTATGAACTCCTAATCTCTTAGAAAAGTTAAACTTATCAATCTTTTATCTCTCGATCTTAAAGATTAACGCTTTCAAACCAAGGTGCAAGATTTCTCAATCTAACAATCTAGATATTCTAACCTAGCAACTCTCGTATTTTTAGGTTAAAGATCCAATCTTTCCTATGGTGATCTAGGTTTACACCGACTCTCGTCATATGGCAAACATCAATAGCAAAACATCTCTCGATATAGATTTCCATAACACATAATCATAGAAAAGAAACAACTTAATTAAAACTCATGAAATCATCCAAAGGAAGAAATAAAAACGATGCTGAAAAGTTTTACATGCTTGCTCCAAGTTTGATCAGCTTCAAGCCATCCTCATGAATCGAACAAGAAGAAACGACATAAAATAAAAAAACCTAACTAACCTCGGTCGACAGAGCGCAAGGCTCTGCCGACCGAGCCTGCCTCTGCTCAGAATTTAGGGTTCTCTGGCGGCTGCAGTCGATATATTGATATTAGGGTTGAGAATGCGGCTGCTTTTATAGAAAACTAGGTCGGTTATCTTGATGTCGGCCGTGGGCGCCCGTCGATACCTTTGGGCGCCCGTCCGATTGGTGAAATTCTTCAAGTCGGGCGAGTCTTCTCAAGCGCCGTTCTATATAAAATGAGGCGTTAGTCCCACTTTGAATCTTCAAAACTCGAATCAAATTTCCTCTTTTGGGCGCTCGTCCATATCTTCTTGACGTCCGTCCCACCCTGGGCGCTTGATTCAATACTTGAGGCGCTTGATCCAGTGCATGGGTAGTGAACGCTCGTTTGATTTTTCAAATCTTCATTCCAATCCTCAACTTGCATCTTCCTCCTTCCATTAAATCTCCAATTATGACATGTTTATGACCTACAAAACCACAAAGACATGCAAAGTGTAAAACCATAGATAATTACCAATAAAATCATGAAATTAGCTCAAGTTTACACTTAAAGACTTTTAAAACTCATCTGCTCAATAATTCGATTAAACCCTTAATTTCTATGCAAATAATACGAATATGGAGGAAATCATTATAAAATATAACGTTATAAATCATATAAAATCACCCTTAACATACTGTTGTCTGCACAAAAGCTCAACTGATCAGCCTTGATTTTGGAATAGTGTTCTTCTAATTTTTTTCAAAGCCATCGCCCTCTTTTCTCCAAATTCAGAAAACTGAGCATATTGTCTAATACTGATTAATTAGGGAGATATTTCCTTTTATACTCCTTAATTAAATTCCATTAAATCAAATTAATTAAAATCCTTTTTAGTTAAATCATCTAGGTATAATATTAAATAGAAAAATAAGTATATTTCTCCTTTTACAATTATACCCTTTTTGGATTTTCGTGGTTTTACAATGGGAAATGACATGTGCAGTACACATTTGTGTATTGCACTTTTCACTGCATGATGTATTCTTGATGTAAGTCAACCTGATGATATAATTTCTGATGATTTACCCATTTTTCTAATGCAATTAGCGCTATTTTGACATCAACTTAAGCAATTTGAATGATGATGGGAACCATATTTTGTGTACATAGAATTTGCAGAAAAACCATGAATTTAGTTGTATTATATTAGTTATTAGCCGATTTTGTTATCAGATTTACACGTGGTATCTTTGTGTCTATTTTGCAGCATAGATATCACGGTTGGGAGTGTGGATTCTGACCTCAAGGTGGATTTTTGACTCTTTTGTGATGATTTTTGTGCTGTGGCGAGGATTTCAGCCCATGAGGATTATTTGATACACATTAGAGGGCTCAATCCAAGCCAACCGGGAGAATGAAATTATGATTTTGTGATTTTATATACTGATGACCTGCGCCATGTCACATGACCTGAGTCACCGAGTAGTTGAGCATTTAATGCAGATGTCTTTCAGCCAGCTACCACAACTGGACGCGACGTGCGCCAAGAAGCTTTGACCTACGCCACTAGTGCAATTTTTAGCATGACGTGCGCCAAGATGGAGTGACGCGAGTCAAGAGTGCAGAGTCAGCAAAAGTTTAATCTCTTTTATTCTTCCAATCACATTATTATCAAAAACACACTTCATATTCTCCAACTTTTCCATCTTGCAGGCAACCCCCCACCCCTGGCTTCCATAGCCGAATTTTAGTAGAAGTTAGCACTTGAATTTGATTGTAACCCTTAAGGATTCTAGTTTAGCTTTGATTTCTTGTTGAAGTTTAACACACTAGTGTTGACTCCATTAAAGCTCTTGAGGTTGGATGATGAACACCAACTCGAATTTCATCATTTGAAGTGGTAATCTTTAATCTTTATTATCATTCAGTTGTTCTTATGTGTATGAATGTTAATCTTGAGATGATTATGTTTGTAGACATGAGTGGCTAGGTTTTTCTAGCCAAGATTATGTTGTAGTCTTCGTTTATCCTCTTGTGATTGATTGGGAATGATTGTTTGTGTTGTTAGTTTCGATTGTTGTGAAGCTTTGCCTACTTGTATTATATTGATTGCTTGCATTAGAGTAATTGCCTAATGTTAGCATTTACACGTTTAAAGGATACCGAACGGAGATGTTAGACGTGGGAAGAGGGTAGGTGCACCGGAAGGTAAAATCGACCTCTTGTAGGCATTCGATTTCTTAGCCGGGGATAGTTGGCTTTGCCATTGCATTCACGGGCGTAGCATACCGAATCATTAGTCCTAGGGCACCTAGACCAAGGAGGAGGTAGAGAGCAATTTCATTCACTCGTATGAGGGGGAATTCCTTGTTTAGGAGTGCACCATTTCACACTTTTGAACACAAATGGTAGGAAGGTAGGAAGTCGTTCCCATGATGTTGCAAGAGGATAGCTAGGCTACGCATTATCTTGGTTAGCTTCTTTATTAATTTATCATCTTTGTTATTTCAGCACTTTATTTATGCAATTGATTAATCTTTCACTAAATTGCGACCTAGATCGAAGTAATATAGACTTTTTGGTGTGTAACCTCATAAGTGTGTGTTCCCCGAGGAGACGACCTTGACTCACCAAACTAGACTACAGTCGACCCGGTACATTGCCGGTTAGATTGGACCTCTCGTTTTGGCCACATCAAGCTTTCTGGCGCCGTTGCCGGGGACCCTTCATTCGTTTTGAGTAAAAGTTACTACTTGTATCAGTCTTAAAATTTTCGATCATAGGTCAAGTCTCTTTGTAATCACATTTCTGTTTACTTATGTGGTACTTACCATTTGGTAAGTTACCAAGTGCGTTTGATTGTTTTCTTGTTGTTTCACTTTTGTAGTTGATGACTCGGTCCCGAACCGGTAAAGCTCCCCTTACTCTATATCGTTCGGACATTAACACGTACGAAAGACAATTGAGAGCTGAGCATAAGGTTGCTCAGTCTAGTGGAGAATCACTTGGTGAAGAATCATCCCGATACTCATCGACTCGAGAAGAGATGGCGGAAAATCTTGATAATGCACAAATTGATCCTCTTTTGGAAGATCCAATCCCCCAACCAAATCCCAATAACCAAGGCCAAAATAACCAAAATAACCGAAACAACCGAAACCGGCAAAACCAAAACCACAATCAAAACCAAGACCAAAATAACCAACTTTTGAGACCTCTTTGTGATCAACCTTTGAGAAGGAATGCACCTAATGATCCTATTAGATTACCCAATGAAGGGGCAAATAATTTTGAAGTGAAAAGGGCATCTTTTTGGGTTGATTGATAACAAATGCCAATTCGCGGAGAAGATTTTGAAGATCCACATTATCACCTCTATTCTTTTGAACAACTTTGCAACACGACCAAGAGTCATGGAATTCGAAGGAATTGACAAGATTGTCTATGTTCCCATACTATTTGTGGGAAGAGCTAAGGAATGGTTTGTATATTTACCCCATCATTCATTAACCACTTGGGAGGAAGTACAAAACGAGTTCTTAAAGCAATATTTTACACCCAGGAGGATTTTGAAGTTGAAGGTTGCAATAGCTAATTTTGCACAAGGCCCCGATGAAACTTTAGGTAGTGCATGGGAAAGATTCAAGAAATTGTTGAAGGCTTGCCCCGATCATGGTTATCCATTTGATACGCAAATACAACTTTTTTGTAAACAGTTGAGGACAGAATCACGTGCTAATATTGACCACGCATGTGGAGGATGCTTGATGTCCCGCAATTCTCAAGAAGTTTATGATGCTATCGAGAGAATTTCAAGAACCATAGGATGTGGGGAAGCCGGAGCTAGCACAAGGAAGGTCGATTTCTGAAAGGACCAAAGGACAATTCGAGCTCATGGAAAAAATTGATAAGTTGTCAAAGAAGTTTGACAATTTGCGATCAAGCAAGAGAATGGAAGGAAACTTTCCGATTGAGATCAAGAGAGATAATGTTTATGGCAATGAGGATGAGATATCTATTGAGATGGAAGAGTCCGGTGATTTAAAAGCGGAGGAAGTAAGCTTCATGCAACAACACCGGAATTTGAACAATGCATACTCTAACTCTTTCTATGCTATTAAGAGAGATCATCCAAATTATAGTTGGAATGAGAGCTCATACAAGCAAGGACAACCCTTATTTGCTCCACAACCACGAAACTCCTATAACACCAATACCTCAACTCAACAACCAAACACTCGTTCTTATCCTCAACCCACCACACAAGCTATCCCAATAACCGAGAGTTCCAATCAAGCACGAGGAGATAGATGGGACAACACTTTGGATAAACTGTTGGGAGTAGTTGCCACTCAAGCTCAGAACATGGAAAATGTAATTACTTCGCTTAGTACAGTCACAAAGGATATGGGAATGATGAAAACAGCTATGAGTGGACATGATGTGAGAATGAAAACGATTGAGGCGTCCATGAGGAATGTGGAGGAACATTTGAGTAGAGAAGGTGAGAGGAATGCTAGTAGACCACCAGGTGGTCTACCAAGCAATACAAAAAGGAAACCGAGGGGAGTGAATGCTATCATAACCCAAAGTGGAAATGTTTGTGGAAATCGGGAGTTTCATGAGAATGAGGTTGGAAACGAAGTTGAAAATGATTTGCATGATACCGAAGAAGAGAGAGAGTTGAGCGAAGAAGAGGAGGAAATTGTTGATAAGTTTTTACAGAATGACGGATTGTCAATCTTGGGAAAGAAAGCGAAGATTTTGTGATTGTCCCGAGGATTTTGAAGAAACCGAGAGCAAGTGATTTGAGGACCCTTTTTAAGGAACATGTTTCAGTGACCCCCGCCACGGAGGAGATGACCCACGCCAACAGTCACTATTCACATTCAAAGAGTCTTGGGCAAAAATTGACCTACGCCAATAAAGCCGTGACGGACGCCAAGCAGACCTTGACGTGCGTCAAGGGTGATTCAAATAAGGACATGACACATGCCAAGGATACTTTGACTCAAGCCAATTCTCAGCAGGCATTTTCTAGAAAAGGCAAGGAGAAGGTGGTGCACACCGATACCGAATGGAGGCCACGAGCAGCTCAGACATTGAGAAAAGCTTCCGATGATTCATCAAGCGGCAAAGGTAAGGAAGGTATGAACTCTAAACCTAAAGTTATTGATCTTGAGTCATTGCCTTACCCACATAGAGAAGAAATTAAAAAGAAGAAGCTAGATCAAAAGTATGCTCGCTTTCTTGACACGTTTAGACACTTGAATGTTAATATTCCAGTCATAGAAGCACTTACTAACATGCTTGTGTATGGTAAATTTTTGAAAGATATTCTTACTAACAAGAAGCGGTTAGAGGAATATGAGAACATTTGTCTCAATGAGGAATGCTCAGCCGTGTTGCAACATAAGCTTCCACCTAAGCTTAAAGACCCCGGGAGTTTTAACATCCCGTGTGAAATTGGGGGCTTTTTGTTTAAGAGGGTGCTTTTGTTAGAAAATCTACGCGGGAACGCAGCAGAATTTAAAAATTTGATTTCCTTTTAACCAGGATCGACTTCGTTTAAGAAATAAACAAATAAGTAGTAGACGGTGGTTACCTTGGTTGATATAAAAGATCGACGCTTTGACCGTCTAAGGAGAGTAGTTCTGCATAGAGCCGCCCAAGTGTTCGGCCTCTACCGCTAGTCCACACGAACAGCCCGCCGGAATCCCATCATGGATTGCTATTGGAAAACTCCGGTTGCTAGATCGTCCTTTTCCCCTCTGACGAGACCCTGGTCCTTGCTTCTAGAAATGAATCCACTTACTATTTCAGCTATATAGAAAAGGTGGAAGAACCGCACAAGGTTCAGGAATGAACCTTCTTGATCCATGTACTGCTCCCGCTGCGCCTCTAAGGCACTACTGTGTTTTAGCCTACTTGTAGAATTCTGATGACCCATATGCTGAACATTTCTAGCTCAACGTATCACTTAATCAAAGTGATTGCAAACCAGGCATGTAGCTCCCACTGCGCCTTCATAAGACTCGGGATATACGTCTGTCTATCTACGTTTATTTAATTTGAAGTTTCAATAAACTAGGAAACCATCCTTAACTTGTTTAAGGATATTCTCGACGTTCACCAGATTTACTTTCATACTTGTGTTAGGTGTAGTGCCCGAAAGACAATTTGTGCAATTGTTTTTAATAATGTATGACAGAATTTGTCTCACCTTAGTTACTTGCTTTGTGCTTGTAAAGTAATACACTGCTGCAAACCCTAAGTATATCTGTATGTAACCACTTAACTCAGTGTATGGATTACACGTGATGATTGATTTAGTGGAGATATGCTTAAACTGTTAGTCCGTGGTGAACTTAATCAGAGTTTAGGGTCTCTTGATTAAAACACCAATAATGCGCCCAGAACACCTTAGGGTGTGATAGTCTTATCCGGACTGTCGGTAGAGGGTACCTACGTGGGGCATTTATATATGATGGCATTCATATAGGGTTTGGACCGATTTAATCGAATTTCTCGATATAATTCCGTAATCGAGGAATCTTATTAAATCATTAGATGATCATAAATGGATCAACCTTAATCTGAGGTGATCACGAGTCTTTGCTTGTCCCGGGTAGTGTTCGATGTGTTGAATTTACGGTTCACTTAAATATGTGTTCCAAGCCACTTCTCATTGGCACTATCTCCGGATGAGTGAGTAGTTCTGATTTTCATAGACATGGAATCCATTCCTTCCTGCGGGAAGTAGAGATACAATCCCCTTATTTGTTAGCCTTAAGAAAGTGATCGATCCCGGAGTTCATATTAGACTAATTTATCACTAGTCGGATATGTGAACTAATTGATCATCGAGGGGTTAATGGTAAATAATGATAAGATATTACGTAGTCGAGTTTACGGAGATATCCCGCTTTCGAATGGACGATCTATGGAGGTTAATCCGTATGTAGTGATTATATCAATGGACGCTTATTCACTCTATGGGTTGAGTATAAGTATACATCTATAATCGGTAGAGTTAAGTTTCGTGTTTATGGTGGCGTAATCCCGGAATTAATAATTAATGTACTTATTCGGTTCGATGAATAATTAATTATTGGAGCTACTGGTTATAGGTTCATGGTCCCCGATGTGGCTTCGTAATTCGGACTAATAATCTTGTTATTTGGGCCTCGATAATTAATTGGTTTGGCTAATTAATTGATATGCATGGATATTATTTAGTTGGGCTAAATAATATAATACACATAAAAGACATTTTATGTGGGCTTAGTAAACCCTACAAGTGGCGCCAATATTGATGATAATTAGAGAGAAATTAGTTTTCTTGGATAATTATTTGACATGTGATTTATCATTTATTTGTTAAATGATAATTCATGGATTATTAGATAATAATATGATTTATCCTAATTTGTTTGGGATAATCATTTTATTTATCTTTTATTTGGAATAAAGGATTAATGTAATAATTATCTCTTAATTATTTAATCCTTGGAGGACAATGATTACTCTCCTATATAAAGAGAGTTCTCCCAAGCCTTAGGCATTGTGATAATTTCGACCACACACTTGTAAAGGAGAGAAAAATTAGTTTTCTTGTCTTGGGTTTTAGAAGAAAAAAAACTCTAAGTTTTTCTTGGTGTTGCATATCAAGGAGGTTCGTGTATCAAGAAGGGTTTCCACCAACCGCCGTTTGGAGAACACATCGGAAGATCTTGGCTTCTCCTCCTACTATTGGTAACATGATCTTAACCCCCTTGTAGTAGTTTAAGTCCTTTAATTATGTATTGTGATGTATAAGTCGTGATCCATCCGCTGCGCGTAGATCTAACTCGTTTAGATCTAAGAACCTGCATCCTTCAACTTGCTCATGACTATTCATGGACTATGAACATCCGACATCACCTATAAGATGGTTCCTATCGCAGTAGCAAAGGAAACCTTCCATAAGCATCATCTTTCACCTTATCTTTAGGACCAATGTCCTAACATAGACAGATCTCGCGATCTATGCTAAACTTCTTTTAGCATCACATCTATATAGGTAAACTATAATCTAACAGCACTTAAATCTATCACTATAGATTCTTATTTCCAAATATAAGAACTGCCAATCCAAGTGCTTTCATAAAGACCTTGAACTACCAAACATTAATTGACTGTGACATGGGGAGATAATTCTCGAGAGAGATATCCAATACTTTACTCGAAAATCGTAACACACTCCCACCATCCATCTTGCACATTGGGCATATTCTTCTTTTGACTAAATCAAACTCCTTTGATTATCA
Organism: Gentiana macrophylla; assembly: GCA_026214975.1. Taxonomy (NCBI): domain Eukaryota; kingdom Viridiplantae; phylum Streptophyta; class Magnoliopsida; order Gentianales; family Gentianaceae; genus Gentiana; species Gentiana macrophylla. The sequence continues at coordinate 67,473,935 of CM047816.1, read as the reverse complement.
AACAAAGAAATTGTCTAGAGAAACATGTTTGAGTCCGTAAATGGATCTCATGGGCTCACACATCATGTTATCGTCTATGAACATCGAGCTGTTTGCCCAACGTCTTCAACACTATCATATAGCCATGTTACGAATTATAACAAGCATAGTCTGAATAGAATTGGGTTCAGCCTTACAGGGACATTCCCTCTAGGTAAGACAGACTAGGTTCACAACCTGGTTGTCACTGATGGAATCTAATTAGATATTATGGCTCCCGGCCATATCTCTCAATCTTTCCTTTCAAACATTCCTTCATAAGTCGTGAGATATTCATTCTTCAAGATGAACATACCAGCAGCCTTTTTGGGCTTGACGTTATCCATAGACTTACAGAACTTTTGTGTGCACTGAGCAGTGTTCTACACCTCATCGCTATACGGCGTCTGCTCACGTTCCTATGGTTGAATATATCTTTGTGGTTCTCAAACTCTTTTGAGATCTAAATCTACTCCCGCTGTTTCTTTTGGAAGAAACACTTCCTCTAGAAAACAACATGTTTGGAGACAAACGTTTTGCTCCACGGACAAGTAAATAATATCCAACGTACTTGCTAAGACATTCCACAAAGTTGCATATGTCGTACTAGGCTCCAAGCCTTTCTGACTTTGCCTATGACAACTTCAAATCATCGGTTAAGATAGATTCGACATTATCATCTTCCATATCTAATATGGAATTTATTCAACCTTTATTCTTTGGAACTTGGTTAAGTATAAGGGCACTATCCCGAAACGGGTAAGGGATACATCGCATGGCTTGCGTCACAGCTTTATCATATAAAGTGTTGTTTCCATTTTGGGAACACAATCTAATTGCGTATCCCAAAGATGGTATCCTTCAAGGAGAATCCTATTCTTTTGCAGACGACTTACAAACACCCTTCAGTATTAATTACTTCAATCTAATTGAAGATTAATTCCTAAGTAGCTCATCAATCTCATATTCGTACTAGCTCGAACTTTTCATGCTTTCCGAATTATACACTTCACTGAGTACACTTGACTATTTCTAAAAATAGTCGTAGAGATTAACAAACAATTATTTGTGGCATTAATTGTCACAAGCCTACAAACATCGGTATGTTTAGGCTTGACAATTTTTTTCTAGATCTTACAACCTTTTTCATAAAAGGGTATTTTTTAGTCATCTTTAGGTAAGATACGTATTACCCACATGATTCATAATCATATGGTTCAACATCATCGAATGACGTTTAATTACACGCTTCCCTCCTAGAGAGACTATGTCTAGAACAACCACAAATATTAAGGATAACGACCATACAAATATTCATTGAGATCTCATCACCTATATCAACTATATAGTGACAACAATCTAGTATGTTAGACTCAGTGACCTTCCAACTTTATCGGAATAACATTTACTCTTTACAATTGAATATGTCTATTAAATCCTAAACAAATAACTGAAAAATGTTTCTTATTGTAGTCTTCATAAGACTTATGAAAGATCACAAGAGTCATGTCTTTAATTTCCTTTCATAAAGAAAATCTAAAGTTTATTAAATAGTTCATTTATCCTTTTGAATCGTATTCAAAACATTGACTATTTAATTAACCTTTAAGCAATGATAGAATTAAGTCGATACTTAAATCTTACAATTTTGAAAACAACCTTTCCAAAATTAGACGTGGTCATTCTTATCCAACGTTTGAATTAATTGTCATCGTATGACTGAATGAACATATTGGATCGTATCCAATATATGACTAATTCGTTGAAATTTATTTCAAATGATTTAATCATATCATGAGCTTCCGCTTTCATTAATAATTAAAGCCTTAAAGTACTCCATCAAATATGTAGCCTCCTTGTCTCTAACTACTATAACAGGATCTCTCGTGTCATTGCTCATTTTAAAAGGATTAAAATTACTTAACCATACTTGAGAACATTTCTCAAAAGGTAACATTCATAATTTGGTTTTACTAATCGAGAATAAAATATAAATATAAAGTTTGCTAAAACTACAACATATAAATAAAGATAAAAGAGTGTTGTTGTTTATACACGTAAAATCAAAATGGTCTTTTGGTTTTGATTTTGCTCCCACTAGTCAACTACTCCCAATTGACTTTCAAGAATTATTAATTTCTTTAGTGGTTTGGAATCCTATCTAGTTGACTCGATCCCGGCGTGGGCTGATCGACCGGATCAATTTTGACGGGTAGGTACTTCTTACCAATCGCGTCTACGCGACTTCCAGGTGGTTTGACTAGTCAACTCTTTGACAATTCACATCGTCTATGTGATAGTCAACCTTATGTCTCTAAAATCGACGGTCTGGCGTGGGCCCAATCACCGCAAGATTCTTAGTCGAGTCGTAACCCAAGTATTCATGAGATCTCAT